>JAAGKR010001535.1:0-121773 GCA_011419295.1 Clarias macrocephalus | reverse complement strand
TATATAATATATAAATATATATATTGTATATAAATATATACTATAATATATTTTAATGTATTTTTGCAAACAAATATCTCAACTAATTTAATTATTACCTCTATATTAAACTCTTCTTACTAAGGACAAAGCTTAATTTCAAAGCTTTAATTAAAATAATCCTAGATTATGATTTAGCCAATCATACGGTCTTGTCTACAGTACCTCACATGATTAGGCCCTCTGTTTTAACAGATTTATCAACAGAATGTTTCTAAACTATTTTTTTAAACCACAGATGTCTAGTGCCTATGGCTGTGCATGTGAAGAGAAGGTACAAAAATGATGGTAATGGTAGTTAAAAATAGGAGAACAGGGTATTGTGACATTACATGTGCACACAAACATATAAACATTAAAACTCAAAAGGAAATATGCATCTGTTCCACAAGTTGCGGATAAGTTATCTGTTGATTTTCAAGTATCAGAAGTTCCTGTTCACAGGATTGACTGAATTGGGCTACGAGTTAATTAATTTACAAGAATACGCATTGTGTGTTGCTACTTAAAATCATTTATTAATATACTGTAAGTATTGTTATTTTTGTTAGTATATAGTAAGTTACATTAGTACATGTTATTCAGTGGCGGCCGGTTAATACGGGACGCAGGGGCGCCGCCCCCCTTAAAGTTAGGCAGACAAGAATGCTACTTTAACATGTAATTTTTTATCATAATAATAATTTATTTTAATAATTAAATAAAGTAATTTAGTCACAATATTCTGCTGTATTCTCTAATATAATTTATTTAAATAAAATAAAAAATCTAAACTGTATTACGTTCATTTGTGTTTGTGTAAGCGGGGCTCTGGACTAACGAGTGTCTATGTAGGCATGTAAATTTTTGAAAAGCATGTGATTTGAGGCTGAGCTCTAATTGGATCTTTTCAAATCATCCTTGGGGCGCAGAACTGTGCGACCCGAACCCTCCCACTGCTCTTAGCGAATCAATATTGTTTTTAAATATTTGGGCTCATGTGATTGGACCATTCTCAACGGGTCTTCCAGCACTTCTTATGGCAAGCGGAGCTGGCTGACTGGATGTGATGTGAGTCAGGCCTTTATTTTATACTAGTAGTAATGATGCTTAATCACCTGATAAATGGCTATTTACAGACGAGTATTAAAAGTTTAATTTAAACTTTATTTGCGCCCCCCCCCCCAAAATATTTTTTGCACCAGCCGCCACTGATGTTATTATATAGTAAATTACATTTTGCAATTAAAGTGTACACATAATTTTGAGTAACAACTCCTAATGTAGACGTGATTTGTCTACTGCATCAAATTTTAAACTTGACCTATTTAGTTTCACCTTGTGAACATTTAAAATGTTCAAGGCAATGGGCTTACACACAAATTTCTATTACTATCTCATAAGAATGAGATAAGATGAAATGCATATGACTGCTGACTATGGCTCCGCTTAGAAAGCATGAAGATGGTTTTGGGCTGCATTTGATACAGTTTTACTATCACTGTAATGTGTAATTTATAATGTGTAAAGCCACTGTAATGGCTCATCACTGTAGTTACTCTGTTTTAGGAATTTCAGTTGGTAACCTCAATCCAAGTCTCTATCATTTCCTGTTAAATAATAGCACATTTGCCCATACAGCATAAAGTTAAAGAATAGGACTATTTATGGTTGCGTTATCCTGTACCACATAAATGAGCATATACTCTGAATTGGATTTGGGTCTGGTTCGTCTCAATGTTTTTTCCTTACATTATCTTATGTCATCTCCAGCTTGTTTCCTTAGAGACAAATTGCTGAAGATAAGAATCTATAAATGGATTGTTTTTTTATTATACAGAATTTTTCATGTAAAGCTACATTGTGACAGGCTCAATGTTAAAACTTTACGTAAAAATGGATCGGCTTGTATGCTTCACCAACCTTCTTGATGAACTCCGGCATCTCTAAGACACAGAACTTACCATATTTACAAGCAAAGTAGACAAGCTAGGGTGAAAAAACTGTATGGACACATGTTTACTTTCAGGTGTTGGTAGTGGAGGTGGTTGCCAGTGAAGATAAGTTTTTATGTACAAACAAGTACAAACAAGACAAACAAAAGGGTTAACATGAGCATCAACTATGCATAGGAGCCAAAAAACATGGAAACTATGAATTCAAGAAGGTGTTTTTACAGTAGCATCCAATTACAGCAGCTCCTGTTTCAAATGTTATATCTTACCTATATTACCTGAGTGTATATATAGGATTTTTTTATACTTACAAATCTGTTGTATTTTTTTTTTCAGTTCTTAATCTTCCTACCCTTACGTTTCAGTCTGATCAAGCACAATGCTTTTATAAATTGTGCACTCAATGCTCAAAATGTAGGGTATTACCATAGAGAGGTCATCTTATGTACACATGCAATCAGTTGCTGGTGACATGAAGCTGTGCGTCATGCTCTAGTATGCTGGTCAATATTCGTGATAAACTGAAACAGATGACACTACAAACCCTTCATGCCCTTAATCATCATGGGAAATGTTAGGTCTCTCTGCAAAAAGATGGAGGAGTTAAACACACTGATTGGGGACTTGAGCGTGCATCAGAAATGCAGAGTACTTTTTTCAGTGATACATGGCTGCATGAGTATATTCCAGACTTTGTCTCCTCGCTGTATGAAAGCCATTGATAGAGAGAAAGACACTGACCTAAAAGAAATGAATGGGTGGAGGGATATCACAGAGTATCACTGTTTGTAAATAACAAATTGTGGAAACCCAGCATATGGTCCTGTATAGAAGTGTCCCTGTTGCCCAAGCTCATATTTGCTGAGGTAATTCGCGTCACCATGTTCTTGTTTATATTCCACTGGCAGTTGATGCAGAAGCAGTGTGTAACATAAAACATTTGACTATTGCAAGACTCCAAGCTTGGCATCCAAACTATTTTATTGTCATTCTGGGGATTTTAATCATGTGTTGCCACTACTTTACTAAAGCTTACCCAGTTTGTCAATTGTACTGCTGAACAGAACACTAGATATCCAAAATGCAAGTTTGATGGGTGCATGGATCTTTTCTGTACTGGTTCCACTGGCAAACAGCCTGACCACAATCTGATTCTGCTGACAACGACGTACCAGCCTGTTATCCTAAGGCATGTGATGTCAAAGAAGACCATAAATAAATAACAATAATTCAATTATTTGTCACATGTACCTTTAGCAGTGAGATATTTTTTCCACATACCCCACTTTCTCTGCCAGTTCCATACCTTCTTCATAGCTTGTGCCAGAATACAGGGTTACCCAGGATATACAGATCTGGCCATTAAGAATGCGCGCTTTTTCCCGTGAGATCCCGCAATTTGGCACGCGACGTGCCGCGAGATCCCTCAAGCAACATTCGGGAATTTAACTAAATGTGTTGTGCTTCATTGAATATCCACCAGATGGCGCATAGAAGGACTTTATCTAAAAGCCAGACCAAGTACAACGAAGAATTGTGTATAATTAGTTAGCCTAAATCAATATTGTTTCCAATGCTAAAGCAAACATGAATTTTATTTTGTTTTACAATAATAATATTTTATGATGAATCTGCGTATATGTGCTTCATATTATGTTCATAATGATGAAAAGAGATGCCCTAAATTATGAGGCGCCGTATAGGGCTTAAATCAAATTTCACTCATGCACACACACGTGAAACACTTGCATACACATATATGTAACAGTCACACATCTATATATACTACTAATTGCTCACACAACTACATATGAAATGCGCGCACACACACCTATGAGACGCGCGCACATATACACAAACTCTTTTTTGCTGTTTGTGTCCAGCATTGAATAATTACTTGACCATCGCTGGAAATAAAAGCTGGAAGGTGGTTGTGAATTTATGACTGTAATAAAGCTGTTCATCGGCATGAATTAACCCCGATTCATCTGTAAACTTTCGCTTTACAACAGGCAGCGTTTTGATCAAAAGGCTGATAAATCCGTTCGATTTATCGATAAAAATGCCAGAAAGTCATTGCGTCTCGCAATAATGCAGATCAAACACAATACACATGGCCATAAGTAAAAAAGGAATATTTAAGCATATACGCAAAATACATTTCACTTATTATTTCACAAGATTAAAACAAGGAAATTAGACGTGCTGATCTCCAGTACATTGTGATGGCGAAATACATTTTAGACAGAGACGTCTGCTCGGTCTTGTTAATTTGTTTTAAACCTCTCAATTCTGCCAATCCCCCCCCCATCAACGAAACCGGATTGATAACTTCACACCTATTGTGAAGGAAAGGTGAGAAGAGGGATTACAGTAACTGGGCGTCTGCATGTGTTCACCTCGGAGCGCGCTGTATTCAGCGAGAAGACTAAAACAAAAACAAAATAATGTTTGCTTCAACATTGGAGACAATATTGTTTTAGGCTAACTTTATTAAAATTGTACACTTTTGGATTCTTTGTTGTACTTCGTCTTTTTGCACACGCGTGTGCATCTTTAAATTCGAACAGAAAATAATAATGGGCTGGCAGGCACATTATTTTTCATGTAACTTAAACAACTGAATGAAGTTAAATATACACAATAAATTAATAATTGCATTTGCTTTACATTTGAGCACTCATGTGTAAATAGCTTTTTCATTGTATATACTACCATATCATATATGTGTGTCTAATACTGTTTTATTCATATTTTACATTACATGCAGTTTGTAAGTTTGTAATTTACTTGCAATTGTACTTTTAAAATATAACCTACGTATCTACAGTACAAGCATATTTAACAACTTCAGCAGTGAATGAGAAATTTGGTCTGGCTTTTAGATAAAGACCTTAGTTGATATAATTTTATTATTTAATTAATTATCTTATCAGAAATACAATTCTTATTCTCTATATTCTTGAAGAATATAGTCTTTCAGAGCAAGCACGGTGTCAGAAGATTCTGCTGAATCTCTTCTCACCTTTCATTCAAGATGTGTGAATTTATCAAACTGGGTGCGCTGTTGGGGGTTTTAGATGAATTAACAAGACAGTGCGGACGTCTCTGCCTAAATTTTATTTCCTATTTATTTCCCCAGCAAATGAAATCAGACTTCATAGTTGGAGTTGATACTTTGAGTGTAATTCACGAATTTACTGATTATTTTCAAATGCAGATTGACCTGTATATCAACCTGATAATTAGCGAATGCTTTAGTAAAGGGCTCTAAAACAGCGGCAATATGAATGGCAATGGAATATTACAGAACGTGGAAGTTGACGCCCATACACAGATCACAAAGCATTAAAATGTTGGATTTTAATTAAAATGCCACACACACACACACACACACACACACACACATATATATATATATATATATATATAAATTCCATATACTGTAAATAGATACTGTACATCTGTATGAAAAAAACTGAGATGCCCACCCCCGTGAAAATGGTAAATTCAGGGAAAGGCTCCCCCGCGAGAGGTTTTGTCCGGACCACTGAGCTTTTACGGATTCTAAAATCGACAGTTACTGTTTTTTAATAGCTGCAGTGGAAGAATGAGAATTTATTTACCATTAGCTTTGTTGTATTGTTTTTACACAACCTATGATTTCACTTATGCTATTTTACAAATGGAATATTTTTTATGTTACACTCTTAAAACTGCTGGGTAAAATGTTAAAGTGCTGGGTTATTTTATCTATTTATTATTATTTAGTAGATTGCCTGTTAGAAATACCCCAAATTAAATTAATCCGCTGTTTTAACTACTGAAGAGATAGTTAATCAGCGGTAGTTTTCACTACTACTACTAATGATAATACTGAATGGAGAAAGCGCAGTCAAAGAAGAATCATCATTGAGAAGAAAATGAAGAATAAATACATATCAGTATTTAAAGTTTGAGCTCGACACGTTTATGAGTTCTTAGAGTTAGGGTTAGGTTCTTAGGGTTAGAGAGAGAAATCATTTTTGGCTTCAGTAGACACACAATACTTCAGATTGAAACACGACTGCCCCCTACAGGTAAAGAAAGGCATTTTCACAGCTTCCCGCGAGCTGCCGCAGAAGCGCGCAAGATCCCTTTTCAAGAAACGTGCGTTCTTAACACATTAACAACATGACACTACATAACGGACTACATCCATTGCTCCATGTGCCTTTCCTAATAACAGTCCCTGGACTTGAACAAATAGAAGCAGCCTTTCAGGCAGAAACTAAAGGAGAACAAATAAAGTTAGAGATCTACAAATCAGAAGAAAGCTAGGTCTAAGCCTCAGCTAATCAATTCAAAGCAGGTGCAAGCTAGCATGAAGTAGATTCCCGGGTTTCAAAGCAAAAAAACAACATTTGGGACAGCCTAGAAAGTGTCAAGAAGCTAAAGCTGTTCTTCAAGAGGTTCATCAGGGTACATTAGAGATGGACAGGAAGACAACTTTATGGAGTTGTGTGGAAAAAAACATCTGCTCCTCAGTGTGGCCAGAAGACTACAAAAAAAGTGAACACAACCAGCCCCATAACCCCATGGGTTAGTACTTTGAACTGATTACCATATACAAATACACAACAAGTTGGCATGCAATGTAAACAAAAAGACAGTGTATAGAAAATAATGAGCAGACCCTACTTTTTGAGGAAGCTCAAGTCATATGTTGAAGAGACAGCTGCAGAGTTGGAAAAGCTTAAACCAATCAAGAAGGCTTACTCAGTTTTGGGCTGTAGTGGTAATAGAAATAAAGACACTCAATTAACTAACAGCCATTCTGAAAAATAAATAGCACTCCCTCTATGACCTACATGGTTACCAATAGAGCTAAAGTACTGTGCAAATGTCTTGATCCACCCCTCATTTCTTTAAATTAAATGTAATTAATAATTAAGATATGTGGATTCAATTAAATTTATATTTTTTTGCAACATGCTGCAAAGTTCCTAAAGATAAGATATAAAAACTGGTTGCTTATATAACAACCTCAAAAGCAAAACCTCATTTCCCCTCTCATCTGTTCCAAACAATCAGCATTCGACACCACCAGTATACTAATTACTGGCCTGAATATCTGTCATCATCTGCACCTGCTTTTCACTGATAAAAACCATCAACTTGAGGCCTGTATGTTTGAATGATTCACAGGTCATTGTGCGGATTAAAAAAAAAAAACTGAAAGCAATAAGTGCACTGTTTAAAGTACACTGCAGAATGGACCACAGCAATCAGCAATCCATTACTTCTCCGTTTATATCCCCGTTATAAAGCCCTGAATATTTTCCACCCAAATTTGAAGGTATTTTTGAACAGCAATTTAGTAAGGCCAATATTTTGCACTGAATCTTATATACAGTGAAACCCCAGTTCACGAACACCCTTGAGAACAAACAAATCAGTTCACATCCAAAAAATTGGCCTAAAATTTGCCCCTGTTCACAGACTCCTCTTTGGAACATTACTCCATCACAACCACCATCACAAGTCAACGCTATCAGCTAAACAGGGGCATGAATGCATTGCTCAACATCGGTTTTGCAGATCCCTCACATGATAAAAGAATTTTGTGCAAAGTGGAGTAACGTACAAGTCTTTTCTAAGTAGTTTCATCCAAATATGACTGTGTGTTGCACCTTATCAACGATAACGTGGTGTCCTTTATGCACAATTGCAGTTGCACAGTTGTGCAGCACAGAAAAAACTAATCTCTCTGGATAGATTTTTTTGTGAAAATGGCTGTCATGAGCAAACAAGATGCAAAGAAACATAAAGAAAGAAAACCCTGAAGGAGAATTACCCAGTGTTATTATGAAAGGGGACTCCTACTTCAAAACACTAACCCTTCCTCCTCTCCATCCCCACTTCTCTCCTCCATTCCTTCGTCAGCGAGTCTCCCTAAGAAAGGTATGCACGTGTAAAAATTAAGTGTTTACTCTATCCTGTACATTTTTAATTTATTTAGTGCTGTATTATTTTCGTATAATTAAGGCTTTTTCGCACCTTGTTTTATATTCCTAGTTGCTGAGACCAGAAAGAGAGAGGAGGAAGGAGGGGAAAGGGGGCTGCTGTGTAGGACACACACACACCTGTGGGAACACACTCCCACCCCGCCCGGGTGTAAGTGCAGCTCTAAAAATTAGAACATTGTGAAGAAGGTAATTTTCTTTCATAATTTAATTTTAAAAGTAAAATTCATGTATTACAAGACCATGCTGCTTTTGGTTTTTGCTTTAGGTCGGGTGATTCTTATCTTCCTCTTGACAATACCCCATAGACTCTCTATGGGATTCAGGTCAGGCTACCAGCTGTTTTGCTGAAGATGATATCATAGAGTTGGATTGAACTCTATGATATCATGTTCAGCAAATCCTTTGGTAGTTTTTGCACTGTGGGCAACTGCTAATTCCTTCTTGAAAAGAAAATTGTCAGCAGATAGAAGCACAAAGTGCTATTAAATCTCCTGGTAGATGGTTGCATTAACTTTGGACTTGATAAAACACAGTGGATAAGCAACAGAAGATGATTTGGCAACACACTGAACTTCAAGCAACTTGGATTCTGTGCCTCTCCACTTTTTCTTCAGACTCTGGGAGCTTGATTTCCAAATGAAATGCAAAATAGACTTTCATTCTTAGATCAGGCAAGATACTTCTGACATTGTCTCTGGTTAGACTGGCTTGAAACTAGGAATGCTAAAGTTGTTTCTTGAAGACAGCTGTGCATGGTGGCTCCATGTCCAGTCCAGCCTCCCTTCTTCACACCTTCCAAGTTCTTGAATCAGTTTTGCTTGACAAACTACGTAAAGCTTAGGTCACCCCTCTTTTACCCGTTTTCTTACCACATACTTGCCATCCAATCATCTTTCTATGAATATGCTTTGACACAGCACTTTCTGTACCACCCTGGTACAGGTTCTGGGTGCTGCAGGTGGAGATAGCCAGTCTCCGACTCTGGCATTAGAGCCCTGCCAGAGGAGGTGTTACTAAGGACTGATTATGTAAGTGCCCAAACTTTTGCACAGTGCCACAATAATGTTTTTAGTTTTTATCTTAGAAATTAACTATGCATCAATGTTTGAAAATATTGTGCATTTTTTCCATTTCCAAGAGACAGTGTGTTAACAGCTTTTACTTACAAAGCTACAAAATTATGGGATAGCCTTCCAATTAATGTTCGGGACTCAACATTCTCAGTGTTTAAGTCTAGCCTAAAAACTTATTCATTTAGCCAAGCATCTTTGTAAATAAATTTGCCTTAGATAAAGACGCAGATCTGGGGGTCTTAAGGAGTATTATTATGAACTGTTGTGCTTAGATGCTGTCTTCCCCACTCTCATTGATCACTCAGGTTTGCTGACAGTGAAGTGATTGGTTGCTTTACATCTTAGGGAGCACTTATGTCTTTGTCTCACTTTTAGTTATGCTGTCACAGTTAGTCTTGCCTGAGTTCCTGCTTGAACTCTGCACTACATATACATTCATCATGTACAGTACACGATTGTGGCCATACCTAACTGTTATCTCTCTATCTCTGCTATCTTTCTCCCTCTCCCTGTCTCTCTGTCGAGCTACACATGTCGCTCCTGAGCTGCCAGTGATCCAGACCGACTCTGCCCTCTGGATCAGTCTGACTCGTCCTGGTGGCTCCTAAGATCTTGTCACATGGAGCCCCGTGTGGTCTGTTTGGGATGTATGTGGTGACTTTGGATGGTTCCAATTTACCATGAAGACAGTTCTGACCTCGGTTGATGCAAACAGCTGTTCTCTGAGAACTTTTGACTGTAGTCACTCGATAGTTCAGGGCTGGAATTTCCTACAGTCTACCTGAGCTTCCAATAACAAACTGGAATCCATATTAATTTAAAGAAATCAACTGTTATTTTGAACTTCCAGCTGCCTAACACACAGGGTAACTGCAGATCAATCCCTGCTATCCGCCATCACCCAAATGAGTATGGGTTCACTGCTGAGTCTGGTTCCTCTCATGGTTTCTTCCCACCAGAGACTATCTAATAATTTTGATTTAAACACATTCACATTTCAAACAAATTTCCATAATTTTCTTTTGACTGTGTAAAGCTGTTTACCAACAATGCAACTAATTCAGGCAGAAGATGAGTATAAGCAAAATAAAAAAGACGAAAATCCATGAGCAACAAATACAACACCTTAAAAAGCAGTGCATTCTAAGGAAACACAATGAGACCACAAAATATTGTGATTACCAGGCTGATGCGTAATGTAGTTCTGCTATTTTGGCACTACCATGATAGGTAACATCTGTTTGTGAACAAACATACTGTCCAGGTTATTTCACAGGCAAAGCAGAAACCCTTTCAGCCATAGAAAGCTTTTGGCCAGGATATGTTGGCACATGATTTGCATGATTCTATTAATTCTGTATCTTAAAATAGTAATTACACTATTCATCATGCAAAACATAAGGCATGTCTAAATGGCAGGCTATTTTATAAGCTGCACCCATGTAACATACTGTAAAATTAAATCATTACAGATGAAGAAGTGAGAATTACAGATGGGAATATTGTTGCATTTAGCATGAAGTAGAATTGGCACCTCTGTGGTAGGTTCCTCACCTACCATATGAAAGGCCCAGGTTTGATACCCTGCCACTGGCTGCAAATAAAAATGGGAGGGTTTGTTACTTTAAAAAGTTTGTTACTTTAAAAAGTAACGTCCCGGGACGTTACTTTTTAAAGTAACAAATTACATTACAAAATTACTGTCTTCAAAAAGTAATCGGTTACATTACTGTATTACTTTCTGATAAAAGTAGCTAGTTAGAGTGCTATTCCACTGAAGAAAAAGAAAAAAAAAGGACGACTTCCTCACACACACACACAAACACTCACACACACACTAGTGGATTGGGAATGACTGCTGTCTGGCTCACGGATTACAGAAATTGTCTGAATAGTGGATTACATTTTTGAAAAAGTAACCAAGTAACTGAGTACTTGAATGGCGGGCCTAACGCGTTAGATTACTCATTACATCAAAAAAGTAATCCGAGTACTCTTACACCCAATACTGTTAGTAAGTGCAAACAGCATAAAACCTGTCAAATGTTCAGGTCCACTGTAGCAACCCCATAATGATAACAGCAAAAAAAACTACATTGTAGTTAAAATTAAGCAGCCTATATTAACTAAAATACATTTCCTGTTATACAATTGCACTACCATATACAGTCAGGTCCATAAATGTAAAAACAAAAATAAGGATTTGGTAGTTGACCGCTGCACATCACGACAATGAATTTGAAATGAAGCATTCAAGATGTAAGTGAAGTCAAGCCTTTCATCTTAAATTCATTGGATTACAACCATGTGTGGAATCAACCATTCTGGAATTACAGTCATTTTCATACACATTTACAAAAAACTATACAAGTATACAAGTACTATACAAAAAAGACAAAGTGCACATGTAAATGTGCAAACAAGAGCGACAACACAACAAACATTACACAATACAATACTGTGGGGTAGAAGATAAGTTGAGGTGAGATGAGAACAATAAACATTTCTTAGAATTAGCAGCAAAGACATAAAAACAGTCCTTGTGCAAATAGCAGGTAAAAAATATTGTGCTAAAAGCAATTTCAGGTTGGTATGTAAGATATCTGGATGGATGCTGATCAATATGTTTTTACTTAAGTCCCATTTGTTTTGAGGTAACTGAGTTTATCTAAATGAGAGTGTGTATCAGCCCAGTCCCTTTTTATTTAGAGACGGATGGCTTGTAAAAAAGAAGCTGTTACGCATTTTGGATGCGAGTGCCCGAATGCTTTGGTACCTTTTTCCAGATGGCAGGAGGGTGAAGAGTGAGTGACAGGTGTGTCTGATCACCCACAATGCTGGTGGCTTTGCAGATGCAGCATGTGGTGTAGATGTCTTCAATAGAGGGAAGAGAGACCCAGATGATCTTCTTGACTGTCCTCACTATTCGCTGTATGGTCTTGTGGTCCAAGATGGAGCCGTTGATGTTTAGCGGACAGTGGTCGCTCCGTGTCCTCCTGAAGTCAACAACCATCTTTTTTGTTTTATCAACGTTAAGAAACAGGTTGTTGTCTTTACACCACTCTGTTAGGCTCCGCATTTCCTCTCTGTATGCTGACTCGTCATTCTGGCTGATGAAACCCAACACAGTTGTGTCATCAGCAAACTTGATGATGTAATTGGAGCTGTGTGTCGCTACCCAATCGTGAGTCAGCAGTGTGAACAGCAGGGGACTGAGCACACAGCCTGGGGAGCCCCAGTGATAAGTGTGTGGGTGCTAGTGGTGCTGTCCCCGATCTGCACTGACTGAGGCCTTCCAGTCAGAAAGTCCAGTATCCAGTTACAGAGGGAGATGTTAAGGTCCAACAGATTCAGCTTCCTGATCAGGTGTTGGGAGGTGATGGTATTGAATGCTGAGCTAAAATATATTAAAAGCATTTAAAAGTAGGTGTCCTTGTTGTCTAGGTGTGTGAGGGCCAGATGGAGTGTGGTAGACATGGCATCCAAAAGATGCTGAAGATGTCAGTAAAAACATCTGTCAGCTGCTCAGCACATTCTCTGAGCACTCTGACAGGGATATTGTCTGGTCCAAACGCTTTATGTGACAGCTGTTTCTGCATACAGTTTTCCATCAGGGGTGGTAAAACAGCACTTGGTCGTTCGGAAGAGATGTGGTCTTTCCCCGCAGTCATGTCGTTCTGTGGGTCAAAGCAGGCGTTGAAGCTATTCAGCACTTCATAGGCAGTTGATCATGTGATATAGTTGTTGATGGCTTGTGTGCCCTGCCACATGTCACTGCTGTTTATAAAGTGGTTGTGGATTCTCTGGGCATGTGCACACTTTGTCTCTCTGATGGCCTGGGAAAATTTGGCCCTTGCTGTTTTTAGGGCCACCTTGTCTGCCGCTCTGAATGCAGAGTCTCTGATCTTCAGAATTGCATGCACCTCCGCAGTAATCCACGGTTTCTGGTTTGGGCGTGAGATGATGTGATTTATGTTGCTCTTGGAAACTTTATAGTCATCGGTGCACTTGTTGATGTAGCTAGTCACTGATACTCCTCCTCACATGTACTCCTCCAAGTTGATCAAGTCATAGCCTGCCGAAATATGTTACAGTCAGTGTTCTCAAAACTGTCCTGAAGAGCAGAGATGGCTCCTGCTGGTAAGGTTTTCACCTGCTTCAGAACTGGTTTTGACCGCCTATGTGATCAGTGATCTTTCCATATAGTTCACAGAGCGCTTACTTTGCATTTGCACTAAGTGGAATGTACACTCCAATAATGAAAAAGGTGGCGAGTTCGCGCAGTAAATAAAAACGTCTACGTCCAATAGTCAAAGTCCACCAGCGATGAGCAAAACATAGAAACTAGCATTCCATGATCATGTAAACACAAAAACAAAGGCCACTGCCACCGCCAAGTCTTACCTCTTACAGAGCTGCATTTCTGTCGGCACAAAACGAGGTTAGCTTGTCTAGCTGAATGGCGGCGTCTGGAACTTTGTCGCTGAGCCATGCCTTCGTTAATAAACAAAAATGCAACAGTCTTTGTTTTCAGCAGTGTAGACTGTTGGGAGTCAGATCTAGTCCAGCTTATGGTCCACTGGACAGAATGATGGATGGGAGAGCCGGCCGGATAGGGTTTGTTTTTAGCCTAGCACAGACTCCCACCTGCTTGCCGCACTTCTGCTTCCTCGCGTACCGCTTCTGATGTACCCTCCTTCAGCTACCGGCATCAAGCACTGACGCAGCCTCGAGGCCTGGTCTCCGCAGCAGGCTGAGATTGCGTAGCTTTTCCCGCAGTGCATTCTGTCTGTATGAGTTTCTGAGTGGCAAATGAGTCTGGTGGTGGTATGTATGGACACCGGTTGCTCCATACACCATGTAAAGACAGGCTACAAAACAAAGTAAACAAAAGTAGCACCATTTTGGACCTGGAGCGGCCGCTGTGTGCTATTGCCGCACTGTCATCTAGTATTACTATTGAGTATTATGTTTGCATTTGGTAGCTGTTCATCCAAACTCTCAACATGAGCTCCAAAAAGGTTGTTATGCTCAACATGACCTCCAAGGAGGTTTTTATGTAGCCAACATAGAGAAAAGTCAAGAATGCTCTTTAAAAGGTAGGTGTGTCAATTTTTAAAGTCTACAATCAAAGAGACAGCTTTGTGAAGTAAATACTGACGCTTCACAAGGTGCTAACAACTGGTAATGCTCAAGAAGAGAAGGACCAAAATATATCAAAACTCATATGTCAAAGTGAATTTCCCCCATGAGAAAAACATAGAAACTCAAGACGATTCATTCCACAACCCAAAAATATTCATATAAAGATAATTAATACAAAATATAAAGTAAAAATAAAACAAATTAACCTGCACTTTACCTTTGAAAAGTATAGTAACGCAGAGGAGATAGTTCTGTAATATACCTTTATTGACAACAACAGGAAGGCATGAAATAGTTATAACAAAAACTAATGACACACAGGCTCTCTGCTTCCCGCATTCAGCTGCTTGTTCTCTGCTCTTTTTTAACATGCAAATCCTTACTCACTACTGCCATCTAGTGGATAGGTAAATAATAAACCCACTTAACTACAAAAAGAATCCTAGCTGCAGTGATTGAGGCCAGAGAGAGGTGAGGAGAAAGGGGGGAAGGGAGCTGCTGTGTAGGATGGACATGCCCACCTACATACAACCACTGAATAAATGAGGCTTTAGAGAAAAACCATTGGTTAAATTGTGAAGACGTTACACTCAGCATCAAAACAAGAAGCACATGCGTGCCACATGATACTCGATGATATTTGGTACTCGTATATCAAGACTCACTCGTTTATCAAGACAAAATGTATTTTAAAATTTTGCTCGTTTTGCGGAACGCTCTCAAACCGGGTTACTCGCATCCGAGGTTCCATTGTATCTCAGTTTGTATCATTAATGAGCCCCCTGTCAGTTGGTGTTTGTGTGTGTATATATGAAAATAGCTGTAATTCTTAAATATTTAATGCCACACTATTGCTAAACCACTTGTCACAGTCACATTCAGCTTGCTCATTTGAGATAAATAGGTAAAGTATCCAACATATAATATATAAATTAAATTTCTTATATTATTCTATATTATGTATAATTCTATAAAATTCTATAGAATAGACATGCATCAATGAGCCTTAGAACACTTTTGGTAGGTACTGACGATTGTCAGTGTCAGGTGGAGACTGGGACTATCCCTCAAGAGCTGCAGTTTTGGACCCTGTTGTCTAGCAGTCACAATGTGACTGTCACAGTAATGTCACAGTAGCTACAGACATAATATGTTGTGCTAAGGGCACTTGTTTGTAAGAGCTACTGTAGTTCAAATAGCTAGTCTTTATCAAAAGGTGTCAGAACAGAGCAGGCTGTCATAATATTATGGTTGATGGAGTGTAGAGAGAGTGTTTTTAATTATCCTTCTTGCTTACTATAGTGTGTGTGTGTGTGTGTGTGTGTGTGTGTGTGTGTGTGTGTGTGTGTGTGTGTGTGTGTGTGTGTGTTTTTGCATTTAAAAAAAAGAGACAAACTGGTGAGACAAAACTCTTGAGGGCTTAGACTTAGTGAGGCTCGTGATACAGTATGAATGAAACCTGTGTGTCTTTAACAAAAAGTAAATGAAATCCAAAAGAGGGACTTGGATTTAACTAGTTTAACACTCTTTACCATGAATGCATAGTCATGTGTAACATATATTACACTTAATAAGACACAAATAGCATTTTACACTTAATAAGACAAAAAATATTAGATTTTACACATTTATGATCATTTTATGCAAAGCCTAACTAATGCTGACAATATTACATTAAGAAACTGACAATAATTCAATTGGAATTCAATTCTTTGAAAACAAAGATGAAGCTCTGAAGGTGAATGCATACCTTCACTTTGGGGGTCAAACAACTAAAAATCATGACAGAATCTTGGGGTGATTCTAGGGACAGACCTTAGTTTCAATAGTCATGTCCAAGAAGTAACTTAATCAGCATACTATCATCTCAAAAACATTGCAAGAATGAGGAGCTTTGTTTCCAATCAAGACTTGGAGAAACAGGTCCATGTTATCATCAGCAGGGTATGATTATTGTCTCCTTACCAGCCTTCCCAAGAAGACCATTAGACAGCTGCAGCTAATCCAGAATGCTGCTGTTAGGATTCTGACTAGTACCAGAAAATCTGAGCACATCACACCAGTCCTTACACTGGCTCTCGCTGAGCAATAACATTTTATATGTATATATACTCCTGAAGGATGTTCATATTCCGTAACGTTGGCACATTTTACAGTAAACACAGTGCTGATCGGGAAAAAATTACAAGTTAGTGTAATTATGTTGAAGCTTCCATTTTAGTTCTAGTAGAATGTTATTTGTAATTAATGCTTAATAACTGTAATAAGGATGGTGTTGACTAGTTTAGACCTGATTTTAGAATGTTTAGACCTGTTTCTATATTTTACTTGTTTCAAGTTGGTTCAGTGAGAGCCTGATTTGGGCTCAACAGGAATCCAAATAAGCACAATGTGTGGATTTGTTCGTGTGGGTTAGGTTAATCACCTGGTTTTAATGGGTGATTGGGTTAGGGTTATGCCAATCAGCAGTACTTTTTTAGATTCTCTTTTTTCTCTTTATTTCTTGCTTTCTTTCTGTCTTTTTTTTGGCTCTTTTCTACTTTCTGGAAATTTGAAGCTTCACTTTTGCTATAAATTTTTTATGAAAAAAATAGGTGTTTCTTCTAGACAGGCTAATGGATGTTTGATAAATTTTGTTGAATATTAAATCGCTTAACCATCCTGTGAAAAGGAAGAAAGTCTTTATTGATTAGCAACGCCTCAAAGCTGATATTATTTTTATTCAAGAGACCCATTTACGCACGTGACCAATCTAAACTAAAAGAGGGGTGCATCGGACAAGTATATCACTCCAACTTCCGCTCAAAGGTGAGGGGGATTGCTATTCTGATTAATAAAAACCTACCATTTGTCACTCACTCACGTGCCCCCTGAGTACCATGATCTCAAGGCTGTGTTCAGCAAATGGCGTGCCATTTCTCTTCCTCCCCACCGGCCTTACGACTGCGCCATTGATCTGCTCCCAGGCACCGTTCCTCCCAAGGGCCGTCTGTACTCATCGTCACCCAAGGAACGGCAAGCCATGGACAGTTACATCACTGAATCCCGTGCGGCGGGGATCATTCGTCCTTCCTCCTCTCCAGCGGGGGCCGGGTTCTTCTTCGTGGGCAAAAAAGATGGTTCCCTTCGTCCCTGCATAGATTATAGGGGCCTGAATGAGATCACTGTGAAGAACCGGTATCCCCTCCCGCTAATGGCTACCGTCTTTGAGCTTCTCCAAGGAGCCAAGATTTTCACCAAGCTTGACCTACGCAATGCTAACCATCTTGTCCGCATCCGAGAGGGTGACGAGTGAAAAACGGCCTTCAACACCCCTACAGGGCACTATGAATACCTTGTGGTTCCGTTTGGCCTCACTAATGCCCCCGCAGTCTTCCAGGCCCTCTTTAACGATGTACTCAGAGACTTAATCAATTTATTAGTGTTTGTCGACCTCGATGACATCCTGATCTTTTCTCGGGACCTGGTGGAGCATCAATACCACATTCGGCAGGGGCTGCAGAGGCTTCTAGAGAACAAACTGTTTGTGAAACCAGAAAAGTGCGAGTTCCACACCACGTCCACCACGTTCCTCGGATTTGGCATTTGGGCCTTCAGGGATCCAGATGGAACCCGCCAAGCTTCAAGCCGTCACGAACTGGCCCTCGCCCACCTCACGTCAGGAACTCCAGAGCTTCTTGGGGTTCTCCAACTTCTATCGCCGTTTCATCCGAGGCTACAGCTCTATTGCTGCCCCCCTAACAGCCCTAACCTCTCCCAACATCTGCTTTTGTTGGAACCAGGAATCTGAGAGGGCCTTCACCGAACTTAAAAAGCTGTTCACGTCCGCTCCTATCCTCACCATCCCTGACTCGTCATGTCAGTTCATTGTGGAGGTCGACGCCTACAGCACTGGAGTATGAAGCATTCTGTCTCAGAGGTTCGCCCATGACAACAAACTGCCCCCCTGCTCCTTCTTCTCCCACCGCTTAACTCCCGCCGAAAGAAACTATGGCATCGGAGATCATGAGCTCCTGACCCTCAAGCTAGCCCTGGAGGAGTGGCGACACTGGCTAGAGGGAACGGAGGTTCCATTCCTTTCAATTTCACCCTCTCCTACCGTCCAGGAACTAAGAATACTAAACCGGATACTCTCTCCAGACAGTTGACGCCCACCCAAGACTCCACTGCCAGTAACACCTCCCTCCCTTCTCCTTGCTTGCAGTGACTGAGCTAGATATAGAAACAAAGGTGAAGCAGACATTGTACCACGAACCAGGCCCCAGTAATGGACCCACTAATCGTCTATTCATCCCACGCACTCTACGCTCCCAGGTCGTGGAATGAGCACATTGTTCCAAGCTTTCTTGCCATCCCGGCTCTGCCCGAACCCTGTCCCAAGTCCAGCAGTGCTTTTGGTGGCCAACCATGAAGGATGTCCCGGTTTTGTGGCAGCTTGTGATGTCTGTCAGCGATATAAACACATCAACACAACCCCAGCAGGCCGCCTCAGACCCTTACCAACCCCATACTGTCCATGGTCTGATATTGCGCTTGATTTTGTGACAGGATTACCTCCCTCTGATGGCCACACCTGTATCATGACTGTAGTGGATCTGTTCTCCAAGGCAGCCCACTTCATTCCCCTTCCAAAATTCCCGTCTGCCAAAGAGACTGCGGAACTCATGATCCACGTTTTTAAGCTCCACGGTCTTCCCAAGGATATTGTTTCTGATCATGGTCCTCAGTTCACCTCTCAGTTCTGGAAGGCCTTCTGTAAGCTCATCGGAGCTACCCCTAGTCTGACATCAAGATTTTACGCTCAGTCCAGTGGACAAACCGAAAGGAAGAACCAGGCTCTCGAGGTTGCTTTCAGGTGCATGACATTCCGGGATGTCACTTTCTGGAGCAGGTTCCTGCCTTGGGTGGAATATGCTCACAACTCCCAAACCTCGTCATCTACTGGCCTGTCCCCTTACAGTGCTGCTTGGGCTACCAACCACCTCTGTTCCCTTCCCTGGAGGAAGAAGTTCAAGAAACAAGCGGATCGGAGGCGTTCTAAAGCTCCAAGGTACAGGGTGGGTCAGAGAGTCATGTTCAACACCAGAGATCTTCCTCTAAAGATCATCTCCCACAAACTCTCTCCCCGATATGTGGGCCCATTCACGATTACCAAGGTCGTCAACCCCTGTGCTGTCAAACTCTTGCTACCCTCAACCATGCGAAGAATAAACCCCACATTTCATGTATCCCAGCTACGCCATCTCGCTTCAAGCCCATTGATCTCGCGCTTCCTGTTTTGACCACGGCTTTTGTTTTACGTTTTTTTGGGGGATTTTAGCTTCGCTGCTTGATTTCCTGGTTACCGATTTAACGCTTACTGTTTTGACTACGGCTCTCGTTTTGCAATTTGGCTTAGACGCAGCTTTGACTGATCTCCCGGTATTGACCTTCACTTCCGCATTCCTACCTCGCTTCCCTCTACATAGTCAAACGTCTGAGCGGTTAATTAGGCGCGCCATCATGTGGTCGGACAATCTTGCCTCTTAATTATTTTGCCATTGGTGCAATTACAATTTATCTAATATTTTAATAAAAAATCGCAATACCTTGATTTAGGAAAAAAATTTAATCGTCTTAAAACGTAAATTCGAATTAATCGAAAAAATCGAAAAAATCGCCCAGCCCTATGTGGATGACATGCTGCTTTTCATATCTGATCCTCTTCAAAGCCTACCAAAACTTGTGGATCTATTGAAAAACTTTGGAGAAATATCTGGCTACAAGGTTTATCTAAAAAAAAACGTTAAATGATGTCAATTAAAAACAATATAGCAGTTTCCTGTTTCAATCCCCTACTAGTAATTATACCTATAATTATACCTATGGATGTGGGTAACATAACCATGCTGATCTGTACAAGGCGAATTATTAGCTTGTCTTGAACTATGGGACCTACCTCTCTCTTTGGGCGAAAGAATAAACACAATTAAAATGAATGTTTCCAAAATTCTTATATCTATTTCAGTGTCTTCCAATCTTTTTAACAAAATTTTTAATAACTTAAAATTTATACTTTTATTTAGAATAAAAAACAAATCATGTATTAAACAAAGCATTCTACAGAGGCCCTTCTGTAGAATTGAATGGCACTTTCAAGTTTTCTTTATTATTACTGGGCTGCTAATGTAAGGGTAATGTTACTCTGGGTGCAGTATGTCGTCAATCCTCTCGTCTAGGTACAGTAGCTATAGAGAAAGCATCAATGGGATCAATATCTCTCTTTTCACTATTATGCCAAAATGTCACAAAAACAGCCCACATCTTGTTTTACCTCAAACACACTGGTTATACACTCTGTTAAAATCTGGCATCGTCATTTTAAGCTTACTTGCCTATCTCTGATAGCACCACTGAATAGGCACTGTATGCTTGCTCCATCTTATACAGATAATGCTTTCGCAGTATGGTTGAAATGCACTGTTGTGTCATTATACAACCTTTACATTGACAATATCTTTGGCTCATTTGAACAACTTTTAACTTTTACAAAAATGTTACATTCCCCGGACACATTTATAAAAATATCTACAGCTGAGAAATTTCATTTTCTGTAATTTTTACTCTTTCCCTTTGTCTCCTTTGAATCCCTCTTAGATTCTGTTTATAGATGTAAATCAGTTGCTAAACAGATGATTACTACTGTATAGAAGTTATTAAACACAAGCAATTCAGCCACATTAAATATACTTAAGGTTAAATAGGAAAATGATATAGAAGAACAAATTTCAGTAGCACTGAACTGTGGCAAAAGATAATACATAGAATTTACTCATGATCAGTTTGCCTCAAACACACAGTCGTTCAATTTAAAATTGTCCAGGGGCTTCACTGGTCCAAGGTAAAACTAGATCAGATCAGAGAGAACTTTGATTCCACATGTGACCAATGTAAGCAGGCGCCAGCTATGCTACTACACACAAGTACATGCAAACTCCATGCTCACAGAGACAGGAATCGATTCCGGATTCTGGAGGTGCAAGGTGACAGTTCAATTCAATTCAATTCAGTTTTATTTTTATATCACTTTTAACAATTGTCATAGTCGCAAAGCAGCTTTCCACAATCAAAATAATTATTTAAGTTTGTATGGAATGTGAATGTGTATGAATCAAAATGGTCAGATAGTCCCTGATGAGAGAGCCGAGGGCGACAGTGGCAAGGAAAAACAGGGCTAACCACTATACCACCGTGCCTCCCACACAAGTCTCGTTAACAGATAAAATATAATATCATCAGCATTAACAACAACAACAACAACAACATAATAATAATAATAATAATAATAATAATAATAATAATAATACTAGTAAAGGCATCACTACAACAAATAACAGTAAGCACCAGAACTTCAGTTGTTAGTTTAAACACAACCAGAAGTCTCCCACAAAAAGGGGGCTATTGCATAGTGCAAAAACCTGACATCCCAAATAAATTTAATTTGATTTTTCTCAGTCCACTTAATCATTCTACTTCTGAGATACCAATGATTGACACCTTCTGCCCTCCCCAAGTGTCTAAACCATGTCTCCTCATATGGAGACCACTCACTGCTGCCGAGAATGAGGATGATATGGGGTGCCTAAATATACATTTAAAAACTGATCATGGTTCCACTTGAAAACCATGATGGCGGCCTTGGATTGCACGAATACAAACAGTTGTTCAGAGGCTTATGACTGCAACTGTTTCAAAAGGTGTGGAACTAGAATTATCAAACTGTTTTGTACCAAAGTCTCCATAAGTCAAAAGTTTATAACCTTAAAGTAGATTTGAACAAAGTAGTATATGATTCCATATTTGTCCTTATACAGTACCTTGCAAAAGTACCCCAAGAATTTTAGAACATTAGAACCACATACATAATTGCATTTTAGTAGGATTGTATGTGATAGACCAACACAAAGTGGCACATAATTGTAAAGTTAAAGGAAAATGATAAATGGTTTTCGAAATTTGTGTGGAGTTCATTTACTGATGCACCTAACTACAATTCAGTGGAACCAATTGCCTTCGGAAGTAACCTAATTAGCTGTGAAGCCCTCAGAGGTTTGTTATGGAACATTATTGTTGTTAGAACATTATAGAACATGAAGCCCAAGGAATACACCAGATAGGCCAGGGATAAAGTTGTAGACAAGTTTCAAGTAGGGTTAGATTATAAACAAATATCCCAAACTTTGAACATCTCATAGATAGAAGTAGAAGTAGATAGAAGTACTATTCAATCCATCATCTGAAAATGGAAAGTGTATGGCACAACTGCAAAGGTACCAAGACATGGCCATCCACTTAAACTGAAAGGCAGGGCAAGGAGAGCGTGGCAACTCGAGCTGCTGCAGAGATCCACTGCTCAGGTAGGAAAATCTGTCCACAGGACAACTATTGGTTTTGTACTCCACAAATCTGGACTTTATAGAAGTGTGGCAAAAAAACATCCAGTTTACAGTTTGCTATGTGGAGCACACAGCAAACATGTGGAAGAAAGTGCAATTAAACTTTTTGGCCCAAATGCAAAATGCTGTGTGTCACAGAAAACTAACACTGTGCATCGTGTGTGGCAACATCATGCTGGGGAGATGCTTTTCTTCAGCAAGGACAGAGAAGCTGGTTAGAGCTGATGGGAAGATGGTGACCAAATACAGGGCAACCTGTTAAAGTTTGCAGAAGACCTGACACTGGAGCAAAACGATCCTAAACATACAGCCAGAGCTAGAATGGAATGGTTTAGATCAAAGCATATTCAGTGTTAGAATGGCCCAGAAAGTCCAGACCTAAATCCTATTGCGAATCTGTGACAGGATTTGACAACTGCAGTTTACAGACGCTTTCCCTGTATTCTGATTGAGCTTGAGTTATTTTACAAAGTAAAAAAACTTGCAGCTGTAATTGCAACGAAAAGTGGTTCTACAAAGTATTGACTAAAGGGGCTGAATACAAATGCATGCCACACTTTTTAGATATCTATTTTTTTTTTAAACCTTTAATTTTCCTTCCACTTTTATGTGATCACCCTGTGTTGGCCTATCCCAATAAAATATATTTATGTTTGTGGTTGTAACTTTTCAAAATTATGGAAAAGTCCAAGAGGTGTGATTTTTGCAAGGCACTGTAGCACATAGTTACAGAAGGTATTCATTTACAGTATGATCACATTTTCCTTTATCCTCATATGAGGATGCATTCCTTTTCGAGTCTGGTTCCTCTCAAGGTATCTTGATTTGCCACTCTCACCTCTGTCTTGTTGTTAAGGACAAATTAACCAAGCTATAAATCTACGCATTTTACCTATTTAGATCAAACAAAGGTTTATTCATCATGTAAACATTTGCATCAAATTATTTTTACAATACCAATCAGCATGTGTGTTTGCATCAAGATGCACTGCTTCAATATAATGGTTGTATACTGTAAACAGTTTATTTTACTGACTTACTGACAATATGGGAGTATAAGGCTTTAGGAATAATGGCAAGGCAGAATAGAGGGAGATGGAAAAATTTCTGTTTTCCAGATTCCGAACTGGCCGACTATAACCATCGAAATTTTTTTCACTCACCTCAACAAAACTTGCATCGTAACATTTGGCCTGGGCTATGAAGCAAAAATATCTGATAAGTCAAACCACTTTGAATCCCTGACTCACTTATTTTTGGTCCGATGGAAAAAAGAGATATGGTACATTACAAAAATTAGGTTTGTAGAATGGAATAACTAAACAAACCAACTTTGGAACCACTTTGGAAAACTGCCATCTAGCAATAAACTTTTGAAATACACACATGAAACCTGACACCGCATAAGTTTAAATCCTCGTCTCTCAAGAAAAACTAAAAACCTAAGCTCTAGTACATACATTTTCTCTGATATAAGTAAAAGTATCACAGGAGTGCTGTTGCCTTTGAAGAAAAAGATTGTTACATTCTCTGTGCCTGTGAGTTTGGCATGTAAGGGGGGGGGTGGCTGCTTTGAGTGGCCCAAGCTACAGTATGTCCCCTCAATTCACACACCCTCCCTAGAATCACGGGCAGTATAAAGACTCTTTGTAAGAGGCAAGAAACATGGCGTTTTCAATGCTTTGTCCAGAAAAAGAAGTGCGCTGTTGCTCTCTTACTTCTCAATTTCTTCAGGAATTGTATCTAGTTCCTTATTAACATTTACATGTCTCCTCCTATCTTTCTATCATTGCACTCAACCTCAATCCTTATATGGCAATACATCCTATGATTCACAGCGATCTATAAAACATCCCCTCTTTGTTTCCCTATATATCTATAGAACCCCATATATCTACAGGGTGGGCCATTTATATGGATACACCTTAATAAAATGGGAATGGTTGGTGATATTAACGTCCTGTTTGTGGCAGATTAGAATATGTGAGGGGGCAAACTTTACAAGATGGGTGGTGACCATGGCGGCCATTTGGAAGTCGGCAATCTTGGATCCAACTTTTGTTTTTTCAATAGGAAAAGGGTCATGTGACACATCAAACTTATTGGGAATTTCACAAGAAAGAATAAAGTTACATTAAAACCAAGCACACCATTGTTTTTCATGAGTTATTTACAAGTTTCTGACCACTCAAAGATGCAGTGGATTACAAGGAGGGCCATGATGCCATACTCGAGTTTTCGGGGAAGTTCATGCAACTCTTCTACATTTTTTAGCATCCTCTGCACGACTCTGCTCCAGGGCCAGACAAGACCCCAAGCTACACTTTTCTCCTTGTTTTTAATCACGCGGGGAGAAGCCCATGATCCATTAGCACTGAGTACTTCGCAACAGTGCCTGTTTCCAGCGGCCCCGCCCCTTTGCAGACTTGCAGTAGGGCAGGCCGCCTACGTGGTGAGCCTATGGAGTGAACGAGGAGTGATAACAGATTGAGGCAAACACCCATCACTGGCGCTCGCTGTAACACTCCCCAAAGGATTTTTGGGAGAATTCCATACTTGAAGCCACAGGAGCTGAAGCATAGGTGCTCAGAGTGGAGCCAACAGGGCAGCTCCCAGCACCGAACCCTAAGGAGAGAGTGACAGCACAGAGCCCCAGGAGGAGGAGGCAGAGAGCGCAGAGCCTCAGGAGGAGGCTTCCAAGTCATGCTGCCAACACCCTTTGGGGGTCAATAAAATGGCCTTGTATTCATGGTTAAAATTGTGTCGTGTCGCATGCTACGAGATGCCCTGAATCGTGTCGTGTCGCATGCTACGAGATGCCCTGAATCGTGTCGTGTCGCATGCTACGAGATGCCCTGAATCGTGTCGTGTCGCATGCTACGAGATGCCCTGAATCGTGTCCTGTCGCATGCTACGAGATGCCCTGAATCGTGTCCTGTTCCATGCAATGCCTGATCTATAAAATGTTCTGCTCGAGAGATATCCTGTCCTGCCTTAAACATACATAGTGTCTCAGCTATGCCATGCCCCTTTCCCAGCTGGGCCCTGCTGTGTCCCTTGGTTCCAAGAACACTCTGTTGCCAGCTACAGAAACACATTGCTGTGTTTGTGCCAAGATCAAGCTCTCTGCCAAGCCTCACCTCAGATAGAGTTTTGTGCTTAGCTCTGGCCCCATGACAAGTTTTACCCCATGCCTGTGTCAAGTCACCCAGTCATCATGTTCAGTTTCAGAGGGTGTACTTTGCTCCATCCCTTGACACCTTTGCAGTCAGTGGAATCGACATAATAGGATGGAGCAGATGCCCCAGACCCCATGTCAGGTTCCTCAGGATCTGTGCCTGGCAAGAGGGGTTCTGTCATGGTTCTCTTGTATTTGTCGTTTTTTTTTGGTGACTTGTGTTTCAATACTTTTATCTTGACATTCACCTCATGTTGTGTTTCCCAGTATGCACTGCTCCATCACATGGTTACAACTGTATTCACCTGCATCTTGTTTAGTTGATTAGTGCATCTCTAAATATTGTCCTTGTTTGAGTTGGTTCCTTTGCCTTGTGTCTGTTCTGTTTGATCTGTTTGGTGCCCTGTTCAGTTGAGTTTATTGGTTTTGTTCACTGTTTCACTCACTCACTCATCATCTATACCGCTTAATCCTGTATTCAGGGTCACGGGGGCCTGGAGCCTATTCCAGGAGACTTCGGGCACATGGCAGGGTACACCCTGGACAGGGTGCCAATCCATCGCAGGGTGTTCACTGTTTGTATATCTTGAATTAGTTAGTATTAGCCCCAGTTCCTAGCCATATTTCTGGTATTCATGTTTGTGCATCAAGTTTTATGTTTAAACTCCACTTTAATAAACCACTTAAATCCTGCCTCCCCTCTGCACATTTCATTCTTTCAAGGTTTTTTAAAATTATTATTATTACTACTATCGGTTTATAATATCATATACAATGAAACTGGTATTTTCTAAGGTGGTTACTAAATTAAATACTGTGAAAATTTTATATCATTGCAAACCTTCTGGCACTATCAACCAAACCACAGTTAAAATCATAAAGATGGTGTGAACATTACCTAAACCTCTTGACCTGTATCTGCATGAGTTTGAATACTGTGCTGCTGCCAAATGATCGGCTAAGGATATACATGAGCACATGTAAAAGGTAAAAAGTGGACAGTTAATGTAAATATGAGGGATGGAATCACCCCCAATGTATCACAATACCTAGAATCTCGTTTGACTTGTATAAGCATCATGATTTTATAAATAGCACCTCCACCATAGCCACCCGAGTACACCACACAACCTGTGTGCTTTTTGAGCATGTTAAGACCTAAATGTCACTTAAAGTTATTAGCCACTTTCTGGCATATGTTTAATTCATCGCCATGTTTCTTTGATTTTATATACCAAATCCATTGTGTACTGCGGAGCTTTGTGTGTGTGTGTGTGTGTGTGTGTGTGTGTGTGTGTGTGTGTGTGTGTGTGTGTGTGTGTGTGTGCGCGTGTGTGCGCGTGCATGGTCGCTTGAGCAATAAGTTTCGTGTTTACTTACACATATATGTTCTTTAGGGACTAAGGAAAGGGAAATAAGAAATACAACATCTACATTATGACTTTTTCTGTCCATGGTTTCACTGCAGCAACACTGGGCTGCCTGCAGATTAGCCGACCTATTAATCGTCTTAATATGCTCAGGCATTTGCTGATGCTGATTATTAAAAAATGGCGGGGCTCTTAACACATGATTTCTGGATCAATTGTGAAGGCAATCAGCCTGTGGCACTGCTAAGGCATTATTGAAGACCAGGTTGCTTTGATAGCAGCCTGTACTGTTGGGCCATAGATTCTCTATGTTGTTCAGATCAGGTCAGTTGTTTGGCCAAGCACGCAGTAATATAATGGTCAGGAAACTAGTACGTAACTTCAAAGGTAGTTTTGGCACTGTGGACAGCTGCTAAGACCTCCTGGTGAAGAAAATATCTCCATAAAGCTTGTCAGCGGGGGGGAGCCTTGACTTGACTTTGGACTAACACAAGCAGTGGACTAACACAAGAAGATTATATGGATTCTGTGCCTCTCCAATCTTTATCTAGACTCTGGAAGCTTGATTTCCAAATAAAATTATTTACCTTTATGAAGAGTAATTTAGAACACTGAGCAATAGCCCAGTTTTTTTGTTTTTTTCCTTAGCCCAGATAAGACACTTCTGATGTCTCTGGTTCAGGACAGGGATTAATACTAGGAATGCAACAGCTGTAGCCCATTTCGTGATGTAGGAGTTATAACCAATTTCACTCCTCTCCTTGTGAAGCGCTCCTTAGTTTTTGAATTAGCTTTGCTTGACAATCCTTTTAAGGCTATGGTCATCCATGTGGCTTGACCATCTTTTAATAACATACGTTTTACCTTTCTATACAGTATACACAAACACAGATGCTACACAACACATCCCACAGATGCTTGACTGGATAGAGAGCTGGGAAATATGGAGGCCAAGTCAACAACTTGAACATCTTTCTCAAAACATTGCTGAACGTTTTTTGCTTTGCAGCAGGACACATTCTCCTGCTGAAAGACAATAAAAATACCATCGTCAGAAAGGGGCATATGTGGTCTGCATCTCCAATGTTAATGTATGTGCTACATGTCAAAGTAATATCCATATGAATGCAAGGGCCCAATGATGCTCAGCAGAGCACAATGTAAAAGTAAATGTAATTTATCAGACCCAGGCACCTTTTTCTATTGGTCTTTGGTCCAGTTATTACGCTAAGCATAGTACTAATTGATAACTAAAATGTGCTAAAGACTAGCTAATGTAAGCGGCTAGTGCATGTTAAATGCACTTATTTCACAGTTGCAACTATAGTATTTGTGTGGTTTATGACCATACTTATGTTGTTAAAAAGAGGAATAATTTGTAACTTTTTACATTTGTATTATTTATATATTTTATTATAACATAATATATTATTTCAGTATTTCCATGCTTTTTTCAGTAAACATCTAAAACTAAGAGAGCTGCTTATTGGGTGTTTATCCCTAGTGTATTACAAATACAGTGGAACCTTGGATTATGAGCATAATTTGTTCGGATTGTGAGTAACCCGGTTTGCAAGTGTTCCGCAGAACGAGCAAAAGTTTTGTATAAATTTTGACTTGAAAAACATGCAAGTCTTGATTTACGAGTACAGAGTATCATGCAGCACACGCATACACTTCTTGTTTTGACACTGAGCGTCACGTGATCACAACTGAGCCAATGTTTTTTTTTCTCTCGCAAGCTGGGGAATTGTGGGTAATTGTCTCCCTTGCTCGGTCTTAGTGCGCGTCTCTTACTGGTATAACCAACATCCGTGCACGCGTGTACTGTTTACTATAACACTGACCACCTGTGCGTGTGTAAAGCATATTTTATTGTATGTTTGTATGTGTGTGTGTGTACAGCATGCTGTATTATTTATTATAACACATGTGTGCAAACGTGTAAAGCAAAAGCAAGTCGCATTAGAGAGGTCAAAGATCCATTTTCTCTCTTTCACTCTCTCCCAGCCTGCACTAATTCCGTTAATGTGTTTGTGCGAAAGTCATTGGACACCATACTCCTTCCCTCCTCCTCTTACCTTCACACACATCCCTCCTCACACACACATACACACACACTCTCTAACGGAAACAGTGCTCTGTCACGATTCTTATTAAAGGTAAAGTGCAGGTTAATTTTTTTTTTTTACTTTACAGCAGTGAGTCCATTAGTGTGTGCACACACTCGAGTATCAGATATGTTTTTTGTTAATTTTCCAGATTAGGCAGTGTTTCCGTTACTGTGTGTGTGTGTGTGTGTGTGTGTGTGTGTGTGTGTGTGTGTGAGAGAGAGAGAGAGAGAGAGAGAGAGAGAGAGAGAGAGAGAGAGAGTCATTGCACACAGTAGTCCTCCCCCCTCTCATCTGGCAACTATATTTTTCACTTGTGATTAAAAGGTGCTGGTACAAATCTTTCATACTAGGATAAAATGGTATTAGGTTGTAATTTTCATAAGTATACAAAGTAACTTTGTACACTCACTCATTCATCTTCTATACCGCTTTATCCTGTATTCAGGGTCACAGGGGGCCTGGAGCCTATCCTGGGAGGCAGGGTACACCCTGAACAGGGTGCTAATCCATCTCAGTGCACACACATACACTCACTCACACACTACGGCAATTTTGGGAATGGCATTTGGCCTAATCTGCATGTAAGGAAACCGGAGTACCCGGCAAAATCCCACCTAGCACGGGGAAAACATGCAAACTCCATGCACACAGAGACGGGAAGCGGGTCTGGCCGGGAATCAAACCCGGACCCTGGAGGTGCAAGGAGACAGTGCTAACCATTATACCACCGTACCGCCTAACTTTGTACAATTTATTCATATTAAATTTTTATATTGTATCAGATGGAGGAAAAAATAACAGCCAAACATAACAGCCATTGGCTGCCCAGATTTCTAGAGAACGACATCAGCATCGGACATAGAAAAACCCATATTGGACAACATCTAGTACTGTGCGCATAAGTTAACATACATTTCAAAGTTGGTCATCTATGAATTGTAAATTCTTTTCGATTGATCTCAGGAAATATTCTAATATTTGGTAATATATTTTTATTAGCTATAAGCCACAATCCTTGAAATGAAAACAAAAATGACCTGAAATTTCACTTTACATGTAATGAATCTAGGATGAATTTTATTTCAATATTTAATGATATAAAAATCCATTATCTATTTCTATTTTTAGTATACTGCATACAGTATATACACACACACTACTTTGCTATTCAAACAGTACATACATATAATACACATGACAACAACATTTTAACTGATTTCTTCCTAGCTTAGTCAGTCACCATTAGAAAAATTTTAATCCCTGCAAAAGTGTTTCCCTAAGGTTTTCCAAAGACCTAACAACAAAAAGCCAAAGCCAAATTCATCTCTTACTTTAACTCGCAGTCATACAGCGATCAGACATTATGCCCAATGTTGTGTAGGTAACCCTTGTGCCACCAAAACAGCTCTAACCCCACAAGGCATAAATCCACAAGACCTCTGAAGGTGTCCTGTGGTATTTGGCAGCAGGACATTAACGACAGATCCCTTAAGTGCTGTAAGGTGCAAGTTGGGGCTTCCACGGATCAGACTTGTTTGTCCAGCATATCTTAGAATGAGATCTGGGGGATTTGGAGCCAGATAAACAACCTTGAACTTATCGCCCCACAAAACAGTAAACTATGATGCACTGAATGTTCTAATATCCATCATAGTCAGCATTACCTTTTTCCAGCAATTTGTGCCATGTTAACTTTTCTGTGGGATCAGATCAGTCAGGCTAGCCTTTGCTCCCTACAGGCATAAATGAGCCTTGGGTGCCCATGATCCTGTCACTAGTTTACTGGTATTTACAGTTTCATTCAAAATTATACAACCCCCAATGAAAATGAAGTATTTTGCCCATAATTACTAACTTGCAGCTGTTTGTAATAAATCAGTGAAACAAGAGTAATTTAAATAGCTGAACACAACTAATATAACAAATGGTTTCTCCAAAGACAACACAAAATGCTACTCTTAATGACTACTACAGTATTAAAATTATTCAACCCCTTGATGAGGAACATTTATCTGTTATGACCTACTGCAAACTTTTTTGCATATGCTTTGTTATTTCTCCTACAAACATACCGTTTGTACCCAAAAAGGTTTGTACTTCTTGGGTACATACCCAAAAAGTTAAAATTATCTTTAATCAGTCCATAAAACAGAATTCCCTAACTGTGTCTTTTTTATATAGTTTTTAGCATATTGGAGCTTACTTTTCTTGTGTTTTAGAGTCAACTGAGGGTTAAATCTTGGGATGACCTTCGATATTCAGTATGCACCGTACAGTATAGTGCAGAGTGAAACTGCTGCCACCAAATCTTTAGGTCCTTTGCAGTCAATCGAAGTTTTCAACACTTGCCTCCCCAGTAATCTGGTAGCAGCATTTGATGGCTTCCTCTTTCTGCCAAATCCAGGTAGTGTAGCCAATGCTAATGTAGTCAAATATCTCAATCAACAAAATTTCTAGAAAGTCCAGGTATTTAATGTGTTCCAAATCAAGTAAACCTGAGGTATCTGATCAGTGCTTGAGATAACACCTGATTGACAATTTTGTGCTCTAAAGAGGGATTTTTGTTTGGGGGTTGAATAATTCTGAAACTGCAGTAATCATTAAAGCCGATTGTGTTGAATTTGGAGAAATTATATTAGGTGTGTTGAAATTACTCTTGTTTCACTGATTTATTACAAACAGCTGCAAGTTAGTAATTGTGGCCATAAACCAATTGTTCAATGGGGATTGAATCATTATGAGTAAAACTGTACTTGATAATCAGTGTTAATGGTATAAAGTGTTTAAAATATATAAAACTTTATAGCTGATGAGTGTTTATTGCTTAATTTAGTTAATCTATATTATTTTTGCTATCTGGTCCTAGATGTCCCATATGGAGAGATACATACATGCATGTCATATGCTGTAAGACAGTGAGCTGGCAACAGGTCATAAATAAATAAATAAATAAATAAATAAAATCAATATACCAGTATATGGCCAACCTAATTAATGCAGCGAAAGCATCTCTTACTGTTCTATTTTAAAAGGCAGTGTAAAGTGAACCCAGTCACACAAATTCTATGACGACTACAACCACAAAAAGTCCAAAATTGTATGAAAAACTATTTAGATCAAAGACTCAAAATACTAAGTAGTGCAAAAATGGGAATTGCTATTTTATTAAATGTCATTTAAATTGCCCAAGTTGGTAGTCTCTCCCCTATACAAAGGTACTACTCAACAGTCTTCATCATAGGGAATGCGCTATTGCTAAACCCAACACCAAATTCATCAACATTCAAATCCTCTTTGAAAATCCCATGTTGCAGTTTATGGTCTCTCACTGCATGGTTGGTCTTCAATGCTGATTTCCCCTTTTTTAAACTTCTTTATTCACCTGTGCCCATTGCTCTTGTCAATGGTGTCTTCTCTGTAAACATTCCCTAACATACTGTGACAAAGGGATTTTCAAAGAGGATTCAAGGGTTGGGTTCAATGAGGGAGCAAATACATTGTTAAGGATGGAGACTATGCTGAGTAGTACTATTATATAAAGGAAGAGTCACTCTACCAACAAGTGCAACTTGAACAATATATTTCAGTTAATTAAAAAGATTATGCCCATATTTTCCTTACTTTCAGCAAATCATTTAGACCACACATCACATAGACCCCAGAGTGTTTCATGAATAAGAAAAGTAAAAACATAGCTACTCTTTCAACAACAAAATAATACAAATCTGCAGAAATTATGAATGAACATTAGTCTCATTTACACAAGGTACACAAATGATATGAACGTTATTTCCTGTAACCGAACCAAAAGATGAATGAAAGTGTGAAATATGATTCTTGTTGCAACTTAAGGCCAGATCACCAGAATCTGAAGAAGCACACATACACAGATAAAGAGCCCACGCATAACATTTACATAGAAGGGACGTTTTTAAAAGGGAACCCAAAAGAGAATTCTAATAAACTACAGTGATTTCTTCAGAATTTATACAATAGTCATAAGCAAAGCTATGAATGCTAACTCCACCCCTAAATAGCAACAACAGAAACAAAAACAGGAACAAAAACAATATAAGAGTGACCTATGTTTATGTAATAAAGAACAGAGTCCAACGGCATTGTAGTCACCTTTGGACCTTGGAATGAGCCACATAAAATTCTCTCACACATTTTAAAACTTAAAAGGCACCACACAAATTTATGAATATAACCACTCTCTGCCCTTATCCACTTATAGGAATCAGTTTCCAACTACAAACTTTTCAGCGCCAAAATGATCAAATGTTTAAATGTCCTATAACCAAAAATCTTGTGCCTTATCTTTTGCATATCTGTGCTCACTGTACCAAACCTTGCCTTAAAAAAAAAAGAATGCTGTTTAAGTCCCAATGCAAGAATAATATTTGTTCAAATGTTGTTGTACACCGGTTACAAAAACAAACATATTGAGATAAATCGTGAATTTCATATATGTAGTGAAATTTTACATTTCTATTTGGTTAAAAGGCCAAAAAGAATGCTATTCAAAATCCCTGTAATTCATAACATTGTCGGGTAAATTATCTGCTTCTTTTCTTTATTTCAAACTTTGTTTACATTTTTTAGCCAATCAACTATACAAACATGACTGAGCAAAAAATAAAATAAAATAATACATTTTAATGGGTCACAAAGGGAAACAAATAGCACAGATTCATAAAATCATGTGTTTTCAGATATTTCGGTGACTGTAATAAAACAATAGTAATTATATATGCATTTGGTGAATTTGATGTTTGAGTTGCCACTTGAGTTTTGTGGGTTAATATTTATGAGTTTTTTTTAACCCAGGTTAACACAGTTTTAGTTTCACCATGCAAGACTGTGTTTCCACATACAACTGTCAGTACACTCAGCTGGCATCCATTGCATTTACTGTCTCTAAGTACACTGCTGTACTTAGAGATTTTTTTAAAGTGTGGGCATACATACTTGGGCAGCCATCAATATACTTGGGCACCTGCGCAAGTATACTGTACAGTATGAGTGGGAAACACTACCTTGCAGTAACATTTCTACCACATTACCTGTAACTTTCAGAATTGTTCACTTTAAAATTCTGGTCCTAGTTAACATGAATACATTATGTAATTCTGTAAATCTCCAATTGTACCCCATCCCAAAAGTGTCCCATTGAAGAACACTGTACTTAAAATAATGTTCAGTGAGCCAGTTTAAAATGACTCATGCTTTGTGACATGGTGCATTATTAAGCTGGAACTAACCATTATAAGATGAGTAAAGGTTGGCAATAAAGGGATACACACAGGCAGCAACACTAGTAGATAGACTGGCATTTAAAAATTCCCTGCACTCCTACACCAAATTCTGGCCCAATCATCTGCATCATGCATCAAGGTCATTTTAAGATAGACTTTTCTGCTGAATATAGTTGTAAAAAATATTATTTAATTTATCATAGCCTTCTTGCCAGGTCAAATCATTCTGGCCATTCTTTATGACCTCTCTCATGAACTAGGTGTTCTGCTTGCAGAACTGACATTAGCTGGTATTGTTTATATTCCTCACTAGAATCTACACTTTCGAGGACTTCGGTTTAATGTGAGTTGTGCTTGAAAATCCCAGATGATCAGTAGTTTCTAAAGTACTTAATCCAGCACATCTGGCACCAACAACAATGCCAAGTCACTGATTAGTGATTTGGAGTGATTCTTGACCTAACAGTTTTATGCATTTTTAGGTGTTGGCACATGATTGGCTGATTCCATGAATAAGAAGGCGAATAAGAATTATACTAAAACTGTGAATGTCTGTGATGCTATAAGAGACCACTATATGTACTGGCAAATGGTGGACACAGAAAAGATGATGACATTGGCAACACCAATCACCACTCCCAAGTCTCAACCTTCCAAGCCAAAAAATATCAAATTAAATAAAAACATTTAACCAAAAAACTGAACCAATGCATGCCACCTACAAAATTATCCAGATGTTATAGCATATATAGAATGAATAATTTGTCAACTTGAAGCTCATTTTCTACATTTACCATACATAGTAGTATCATCCACTACTCACTACACCACCTGCATTTACTTACATAATATATAATAAACAGACCAGAACTAACATATCAGACCCCTTACCTCTGTGTAGTCGAAGTCAGAAAGTGGCGCTATGCTTTTTATATAGTCGGCTCGAAACTGATTATCCGGGTTGGCAAGTGGCACTGGGGGTATTAAAGTGCTCATGGCTGATACTATTGTCTAGAAAAGAAAAAAAAAACATAAAGCAGGACAAATGTGGAATTAATTGCATTGCTATCCAAATGGGATTACTTGATGCAACAGCCACTTATGGCACACACAAAAAACAAACAGTTTTTAACTTTTTAAAAAAATATTTTGCATGTTTTGAATTTGGAGAAGGACTTACTACAATGGCATCTTTCACATTTTTTCGGATATCCAATATTTTCTGCTTCTTTTCTCTGGGGAACAATATGAATAAGCAAGTGAACAAACTATAAAACACAATTATTCAGAACTGGAATGGATCAGTATAAGAATATTAAGGTGGCTCTAAAAAGGTAAGATAATGAAGTACAATGACTAGAATGGAGATAGGCTTACAATATTATTATTATTATTAATCAGTTATTTCACAGTTATCCTAATGGAGAGGACTGATCACAGTTAGAGCAATAACAGTATTAAAAAGTGATTAATTCAAATACAGGAAAAGACGTTTGAAAATATTCTGAGTTCGGTCATCTGCATCAGCTGAATATGTGCTAAAGGTTGTATCTGTATTTTATGTCACTAATGAGCACACAATAAAAATAAAGTTTCATTACTGAACCTGGTGCTAGTTAGAAAAGGAACCTTGAAATTTAGCTATACACACAGCACATAAACCACCGTGAGGCCTTTATCTAGCTGACAGCTATTAGTAATAAGTCGGACAGAGCGAGCCAGTCGCCATGCTGGAAGACTCGAGCACTGTATTAAAAATAAAGCGCCAGCCAATGCGTCGCGTATTATTCATTTTATAGCAAATGATGACCGATGTTTCGTATCAAAACAGCAGGCCAAATCTGGGACCACACCAGGATTAAAAATGGATAACAAACACCTACTCTGCGTTAAAGCCGTTGACGTGCAAGATCCTCATCTGCTTGACAATCGTACTCTTTCCGGATTCTCCAGCCCCTGTGACAGAAAAATAAATGAAAGGAAACAATGTAAAATAATAGCAACATAGTAATGTCAACACGACGTAGGTCAGTGCTGTTCTCTTGCCACTTTCATTGGCATGGTGAAATTGGAAAATGTATGTCAGTTGTCCAATCCTTTGCATTATTCAAGACCTGTTCAAAGCATTATCGATAAGGAGCGACCACACAACATATCGCTTCGTGCGCCCATCTGGAGAATCTTACCTAGTAAAAGCAGCCGGTGTGTGGCTTTGTATGCCTGCCTTTCCTTCTGTAACTGTTTCTCGATCTTTTTATTCGCCTCTCTTTGAGCCTTCTCGTCAATGCGCTGGTCTTCGGTCTTGCTGTTCCCCAAACAGCCCATCTTCCTCCAAGCTCTCCACGAAAACGCAACGTTACAGAATGAGCGCTAATGTAAAATATTAGACCAAAGACCTATCACGCGAAAGAAGAAGAAAAAAAAAACAGGCGGAAAAAAAAATCTGTCGCTTGTCCGTCGCCGTCGGTAAAAACACGGTTTCACTTTACCTTAAGCAAATGCGAGCAGATTTAGTTGGAGCGTATAAAAATGTACATCATCTTAGAATAAAGAAAGACGCGCAAATAAGTGGGAGTAATAGGAAGCAGATCAGGGCTGAAAGTGCATACATCCGACGGCTCTGCTTTCGCTCCTCTTCCCCTGTCGCTGCTTTTTTTTTTTTTTTTTCGTCTAACGTTAGCTGGGCTTTTTCAGGCTCAGCAGTGCTCGCTGTGGCTGCAGGAAGTAACGTTCAAAACCACACGCAGCAACAATACTGGCCCAGTGACTCAAAAGCTCAACCACTGACTGTAACTAAAGTTTGTACAAACAAAATATCACTATATATTCCACTTTATGTCATTTTACATCAATATTTATTAATAATGTATATTGTTATAAGTTAATGTATAAATCAATACAAATAAAACAAATAATTACATTATTTAATTAACATAAAATATATTTACATTTTATACGCTGTGAAGTCATCCCTTTATGACTCAATTTTAAGTTCTCTTGCAATGTAGACCTTATTAATACATTTTATGAAAGAAGGATATACATCAGTTATCCTGTTGAGAATCAACGGGTAGGATGGTTTAGTTTATGGTAGTCTATACATGGTTTGTAATGTTTTTACGGTGAAGTAAAGTGTGAGGATTACATTTATTACTGTCCTATTTTAATTTGAAAATATTTTAATTTTAAAACTGGGGAATGTGAAAAGAATGTAAAATGTTCATGTAATTATATACTGACATGTTGTATAAAGTCAATGAAATTAATTCAAGACAAGTTACATCAAACAAGTAGGTGCAGATAAAAAAAAAATACTACTTTTAAAAGAGCCAAATATAATTTATTTTCATTCATGTCAAGCTTACAATCTACAGGTTTTTATATTACACATGAAGTCCATAGTGGTAAAAGTCATCAGAGAGATAACTGTATGTTTAATATAATGTGGACTCCAGTACTAGCCACGCTTAAAAAACGGACCTGTTGCAAATATGCAGGCTGTCATGCAAATGTGGATCTGGTTTTGCATAGATACAGCAGAAGCATGTTCCACTATAAGATACTGATATATATGAAATTGCTTTTTTCCAAGACAGAATAGGGCTGTTTGTAGTTTGTTTCATGCCATAGGTAAACCTGTGATCAGGCATATAATTTAGCTGTAAACCAAATGTACCTGGATTACAATCAGACTAAGTAACAAAACACATGGCTGAATAAAAAATTTTTGCATTTGGCACAGGACCATTTTCTATTGTCGAGAGAAACAGGAGCCAAGTATTTTTAACTAGCATTTCTTTAAGGTAAACCTATTTTTAAAATGTCTTACATTTTATATTTATTTATTAAAAATGTCAAAATTATGATATACCTGTATGTTTGCTATGTCCCTAACCATGCTTTTCATATTTACTTTTAGATATTTAAATTTTGTGGAACAGTATAAAATATGTTTGAAACTAGGGATAACAACTTGCCACAACAATAAGCAAAAGATGCTGCCAATGATACTGACTTACTTTAAGATACCATGGAGTTTTGTCATTTTCAGTGAACCAAAAACTATACATGCAATTAGTTTGTCAAAGACATACTGTTCTATGGGCATTTTAAGAGTTGCGTTTTATCTAATCATGAAGGGGACTCACAAAAAAGAACCGAGTGTCATGTGAACAATAGAACGATTTTCGAGCGCCAAAATGGAAATGAGATGCAAAGTTGATCTTTAAGAAGTTTAAGGCCATGGACTGGTTCCAGATCATGCAAACGAACAACCCTGTCATCTGTGGGGGGGGGCCGGGCCATGAAACAGCCTTCATTCAAAGCTAGCAGTGAAAATGTTTTAGCAAACAAAACAGAAACAACAAAATGACAGGACTATTAGTTTATGGGGCATTGGTGTCTCAGTGGTACTTTTCTCAGCTGCCCTGCAAAAGGCCTGGGTTCAGTTTCCACCCAATGCCCAAACCCCAGCCACTGTATGCAGAGCTGGTTCCTTTGCCAAGTTGTGTGGATCAGATGATCCGTTGTGACGACCCCTTAATGGGAACAGCCAAAAGACCAGCAACATTAGTTTACTTGTGCCAGGAAATCTACATTTATAATAAAATAGTTTTATTGAATTAGGAAGAAAGAACGTTGAAGGAGGGGTAGTAGGCACGACTACTACTAGATACTTATAACAGTAATTATACCGAATATCCAGTGTAATGTAGTGAATATTTCAGTGTCAGTTTTGAAATAGTGCCCCTGAGTGGCCAATTTTTATACAGTTGTGGGCACTACTCCTTTGATGTGAAAGTGAAAAACCACTAAGGACATACAACACTTCCTGTTTAGTAAATTTGCATCAATGTTTGCTGGCCTCACACAAATATTTTATTGAATCAAAAATAGATAAATAGAAAATATTAAGTGTGGTATAATTTTGACCCAAGAAGATGTGAAAAAAAATGTTTAAAAAAAAATGGTAGAATATCCAACACAGTGGAAGCAGAGGTGGCAAAAGTCCACAAAACTCAATCCTCAAGTAAAAGTACAATTAATTGGATAAAAATTTTTACTCTGCTACAGCTAGGAATACAACTACTATCTGTAATTATTTTTTTATTAAACCAATTAAGTCAAATAATTAAGTTATATTAATTATTTATTTAATTAAGTTATATTAATTATTTGACTGGTTGATTTAGATGTGGCTGAAAAGAGAGAGGTGTGAACAATACAAAAGTTTTTAGACAAAGGACATACAGGTTGCTTGTTGATTTAACACTTTCAGAGTACATTCGTGACCATTAGGTCATATATAAACACTTGGGGTGTTAAATCAACACTGGGAATTTTGCAGCGTATTAATATTGTATTAATATTGTTAAAGATTTAATGATTTCAGCTTCTAATAGCCAGTGCTGTTATTGTTATTGATGGCAATATATATTGCAATAAAAAAAATGCTTTGTATTATTTTTTACAAAGGTAGACGAAAAACCAATACCTGATCTCTTGAGATCCTTAAACTACCAAAGTTTATGAAAAGAAGGCCCTGGACTTGATGGCATGACTTGTTGATAGCAACAAGATTTGAGCACTATTATTAGCGTCTTTCATTATTTCAGTAATTAACTAGCTAGTTGCTACCATCGCTACCCTGTAAGTAGTCTAAATGACTACTACTAGCATACAGAGTATAGTAAAGTTGAATTATGTGCCAAAATAATTTTGTAAAAATTATTAATAGTGTAAAAAAATTTTTAAACAAGTAACGCAATGTAACAAGTGTGCCCATTTGAGAAGCCCTAAAAAAAGAGACAGAAGAATCCACAGCCAAGAGACCAAGTGGGCGGGATTGTTGGCCAAGTAACCGTCAATGGCTTTGGTGTGCTAACGAATCTGCACTTTCACAAAGACATGCCAGTCATTTCTGTAAACTAACATTTTTAGATTTTTTTTTCTGTCCTTCTCACATGGGTTTTATGTCAGACATATTATAGAAATAAGAAAAATAAACATAAAAAGCAATGACTGCATTCTGAAATCTTTAAATTAGCATGTTATTAAACTCCTAATTAGGAAACCTGACCTTCACCCCTGTCAGCTGTCCCACTACAGGCCCAATATATAATACTTCCCCTTTATCTCCAAAATCTGTGTATAGGTTGTAACACAGCAGCTATGCTAAAACCTTCATATGAATAGCATTCATAAAATGTATTTGTCAGGATTTAGATTCAAGATTCAAGGATTTAGGCCTTAAAGTATAAAATGGGAAATTACCTACAACTGGCCCCTGATCAGGGAAGAGTCTTCTTACTGGTTTAGGAGCACATACAGCTATATATATATATATATATATACTGTCACACAGTAACTCTTTATGCTCTTTCTGCTTCATCATGTGCAACAGTAAAATACCTTGATGTGATTATTGATTCTAGTCTTTTATTTGAAGCACATGTAAATAATATTGATACAATAGGCTTCTTTCAGCACAATATAAGAAATACATTGTCCCTACATGATGCAGAAAACTAACTTATGCTGTTTTTACCTCTAGGTTGGATTACTGTACTGTCTTACTGTCTGGAAAACCATAGGTGGGGGCAGAGCTTTTTCTTACAAAGTGCTATAGTTATGGACTAGCCTTCCGAATAATATTTGGGACTCAGACACAGTCTCAGTGTGTACGTCTAGGCAGATATTTAGTTATTTAGCGAAGTCTTTTGTGAATAGATTTGTTTCTGGGACTCATGGTTGTAAAGTTTTATGGTGTTTTATGGTTTTAACTAGTATGTTTCGATACTGTCTGCACACTAATTGATCACTCAAATTTGTTGAGAATGAAGTGACTTGTTGCTTTACATCCCTGGGAGGCCTCAATTCTGTGTTTCCTTCTGGCTTTCCCTTTTAGTTATGCTGTCATAGTTAGTCCTGCTAGAATCCCTGCTTGCACTCTGTACAAAATATACAATGACCTTATCTGTTATGAGACTGAGTATACCGTTCACTCTCTCTCTCTCTCTCTTTTGAGTTACACATGGCCCTTATGAGTTGCCAGCGACCCTGGCCCCTCTGGATCCTCTGATCCTATCTTGGTGCCCTCTTCTTGCCGGAGTTGTCATCACATGGAGGTCTCTGGTTTGCTGCTGAGGATGCCAACTTGTGATCTGCTTGGCATGTGTGTGGTGACTTGGTTCCACTTAACCATGAAGATTGGCTTAGACTCAGCTGATACAGACAGCTTTTCCTTGATGGCCCTACAGTCACTCAATAGTTTAGGACTGAAATTCCTGTCACACCTTTGGGGTTTGAACCTTGCCTCTGATCAATGTTCATTGAGATTGCCTGCTTGGTTGGATCTTCTCTTGGTACTCCAGTTACCTTCTCCAGTACAAAGACATGCAGGCTTATTTAAATTTGTAAATTGTCATTTAAATGTAAAATATTTTACATTTAAATGACAATTTACAAATTTAAATAAGCCTGCATGTCTTTGTACTGGAGAAGGTAACTGGAGTACCAAGAGAAGATCCATAATAATCCATAATAATCCATAGATCCAATAATCCATAGATCCATAATAATCATAATAATTACAGTAAATGAAATAGGTGGGGTGTCTAAGCAGGATGTTCTGATATACAGTATCTTGACTAAGAATTTAAAACAAAGGGGGGAAAAAGAAGATTCTTATTTCTGGTGTATTTTGCCAAATATAAAACTGTTGCTTAGATTTAAAAATAATTATTTGTAAATGTTTGACAATGTGCAAGTAAATCTGAAAATAAATTTAAGTTTGGTCTCTTGTATATAGATTCATTAAGCATATCCAGCTTATGCCTTTATACCTTTTACCATGTACATCAATAATATATAGTAGGTATACATTACTTACATTGTTGGTATATACTAATAGTTTGTCTAGCACCCGAAAGATTATCAGTAACTAATAGGTTGTAGTTATGCACAACTGGTCAGCCTCCCTTTAGTCTTCCATTAATGGAATGATATCACAAAAGGAAGACACCACATAAAGGGAAGGCGATTGATAAAACTACAAAAACCTGACATTTACAGTAAAATACATTAAAATCTGGAAGGATAGTGGTGAACCATCATTTTTGAGAAAGAAATGTGATCAGAAAAACATCCGAAATGAGAGTTCATGCGATGATTAATAGTTAAAGTAAGCATTTCCACATGCCACCACTACTATACCCCCATTGAGAATCTTTGGGATGGCTTTACGCAGAAGTACAACTCTCAGATCATCAATACAAGATCTTGGAGAGAAATGAATGCGACTCTGGATGGAAATAAATGTTGTGACATTGCATAAGCTTGATGCAAAATTATGCCACTGCCCTATTCAAAGCAAAAGGCAGTCCAATAAAATATTAGAGTGTTTGCTTGATTTTATCTAACTTGGGCCTGTTTGTCATCAGTAGACATTTTGTAGTGCTATCTAGTGGTAGTAAGAGTACACTACACTAATTAGTAAAAACACGAGGTCAAGTCAAGTCAGCCAGATCTGCTGTTGAGTCCAAGATATAAGTAGAACAGGTACAAAACTTCATAAAAATTTATGGTTAAACCCTGCTTATTTATGCCTAATATGTATTGTAGTTTAACATGACATACAAAAAGTTGTATTAATAGTAACTATATTGGATTCTGCTAATGCTCATTTGAGGACACTGGGACTTTGTAATGCTAAGAAAGAGTGAGTAATGGCAGAAAATGGAAAAAATTTATATGATACTGTTCTGTTTTATATGATTTTATATGAACAGTGTATAAGAGTACTTGCTTATTTATTTATTTATTAGTTAGTCAAATGTCCACATTTGAGGACATCACCCCCCCCCCCCCCCTCATTTCATGCATATATAATGTAGTCAAGTAACCATATACAGTTCAGGACACAATGAAACGAAACAGAACCTAGGTGCTACATACATGTAAAATAAATTAATAGAAACTGACTAGCTAACTAAGACACCCAATTAGCTGACTATCTAGAACAAACCAAATTGATAACATAAATGAACAAAAACTATTCTAAGTACTATATAAAAGTCAAAAAAAAAAAAAAAAAACAAAGTGCAAGAGCATCAACTCGACACAATGCAATGTACTGTGATCGTGAATTGAGGTAGTTCAAATAAATGACATGAAAGACAAAAAACAATAAACATTTATTGGAACAGCAAAGACAGGAAAGGGGACTTGTGCAAATAGCAGCTTATAATATAAATATTTAGCAAAAAAAAACTATTTCAGGTTGGTGTGTGAAATGCTAGATGGTTGTAGATCAGTGTATATGCACATGTGTGTTTATCAGTCCAGTCCCATTCTATTGAGATGAATGTTTATATCTGAGAGAGTGTGTGTTCGTGAGTGTGTGTACAGTATCAGTCCAGTCCTTTCTTGTTAAGAAGATGGATGGCAAGTGAAAAGAAGCTGTTGCACAGTCTGTAAATGTTCGGTACCTTTTTCCAGATGGCAGAAGGGTGAGGAGTGAGTGTGATGGGTGTGTCCGATCCGCCACAATGCTGGTGGCTTTGCGGATGCAGCTTGTGGTGTATATGTTTGTGATAGATGGAAGAAAGACCCAATGATCTTCTCGAGTGTTATCACTACCGCTGCAGGGTCTTGCCGTCCGATGATGGCACAATTCCCAAATTGTAAGAATTGGTGGTGGAAGCTGGGCCTTCCTCAGCCTTCCCAGGAAGAAAAGATGCTGCTGGGCTTGTGCAAAGAGCTGGTATTGAGGGACTAGGTGATATTCTCCTCCAGCAAGGAAATTGGTGCTGTTGAGGATCTCCACAGAGGAGCCGTTGATGTTCAGTGGAAAGTAGTCACTTCATGTCCTTCTGAAGTCAACAACAAGCTCTTATGTTTTATCGACATTCAGAGACAGGTTATTGTCTTTACACCAGTTCATTAGCCTCTGTATCTCATCACTGTATGCTGACTTATCATTCTTGCTGATAAGACCGACCACTGTTTTGGCATCACAAACTTGACAATGTGGTTGGAGCTGTGGAACAGCAGGGAACTGAGCACACACCCTGTGCTAAGTGTGGTGATGTCCAGGATCCAGTTAAAATAGGTAATATGTTACAAAAAATGGATCTCCATTTTCATTTGCAGATCCATAGATTATTTTGTCTGTTAAATCACATTTTGAACATCTTGCCACCAACAGGTGCAACCAGGGGCAATAATCAATGGTGACTGGTCACATTAGCTGACATATTGATGAACTTTAATCAAAGAATATGCTGAAGAGACTGTGGCACAACTGTTTATATCACTACAACTCCACAAAAGATAAACTATCATGTGTTAAAGTCCATGCCACACTCATAACAAGGATAAAGGTAGAACAATTAGTATAAAAAAAAGAGTCCACTAACAGTGTTTGCAGTTTAGCTGTGGGCAAGAGAGTCGCTTACAAATTCTCTCCTTCTTTCTAATAATAATAATAATAATAATAATAATAATAATAATTTTATGGATCATATTTGTGAGTAATCATCAAATAAATATATTAAAAAAGAGAAGGGTTAGAACAAGTGGGTTAAAGGAAAGGAAAGGAAAAGCCAACATACTTGGTAAAAGCAACATGGCTTGGTTTTAATTTTACAATTCTGAAACTGTGCAAAGTTAAAATTTGGAAATTACAGCAGCCATAGTGTGACTTACCATTCAGGAAAAGGTACAGGAACATTTGCACCAGAATCAGCAGGTTCAGGTCCAGCTTCTTTTCCCCACAAACGTCACCTGCTAAATGCTACACTACACTGTTAAAACTCTTAAAACACTTACACCTTATCTTCTGTACACTACCAACTTTTTTATTGGTAGTGTACATGGATATACAATTTAATTGATTTTACTAAAATAATTATACAATTCTGTTCTTATTAATATGTTTAAAATATTCTGATGATAAATTAAAAAAATGACTTTTCAAATCCCTGTAACTGAAATGTATTTTACTGATATTATTCTTTATATTAGAATAATATATATAGAGTAAATAGTATTTAAACCTGTCCATAAATATAAAATTAAAACGCTCAACAAGAAAGTGTTGTTCAGACAAATCACTAGATGGCGATATTTTTTTATCTAAAAGCAGTCCAATTCAGTGTACAGGCATTGTGAGCATACAGTGTAGTGTCCTTTTACTCCCATTGTGCACTGTTAAAGACTTTTCTGCGTCAAAATGGGAGGCATCATTTAAAAAAAAAAAAAAAAAAAAAAAAAAAGCCTGGAGCCCTAGTCTGTACAGCAGAGACCTTAGAGCCAGAGCATGAAAATTAGATACTGTACAACCAATTAGAAATCTTGCCTCTTGTCTACCCATAATATTGATGACATTACCTGAGCATGCATGCTATTTAATTGCAATAATTCGTATATTAACTTGTGGCTTAACAAATAAAAAACATTCCATATACAGTACACACAAAGTCAGTGCCCCTCTATTAATACTTTTCTGAACTTTAACTGTCATTTTATATCGTGACGGCGGGCTTACAGCCAGTGTGTGCACGCATCTAAATCTTCTCGCTCTGACCTGTCAAACAAGGCTCCACAGTACTGTTTTTACCAGCGCCAGTGTGTGTGGAAAGGGGGCTAGGCGTATAAACTCTCCTGGGCTGGAAGGCCCTTAGCACTCACTGTTCTCTTGTTTAGACAGAACCTGCAAGCTCTGACCGAATTCGCCAAGAACAACACTGGCTGCCTCACACTCTTTTGTGCGCTCTTCCACCTCTGTCTCCAACATGCCCCTGCTACGTGCTGCACGTCTCACCTGCTTGCTGGGACTCTGCAGCAAGCTATGCTCTGAGGACCTGCACCTGAACCTGAGGTGCCCCACTACTACATTAAAGCTACGGAGTATACACCTGGGTATCACAGTCATTAGAGAGAAGCTGTTCATTGAGCAAGTGTAAATAAAGAAGAAAGAACACTTTGTTTTTTGTGGACCTTGGTCTCCATGTTTTTCTCCACCTTGTCAACAGGCTATGCTGGCGGACCGGAATAGGGCCCACAAAGATCCCCAGAGGAATATCTGGGTCATCACCTTGTACACAGCATTCAACAGCAGGCACTCCTGGAGTTGTCAAAAGGACTACAGTTGACGGTAGCCGAGCTTTCGTGGCTTCAACGTTGCGGGGCCAGAGAAGTGGACAGCACCTGTTGACCAAGCTCATGCCGCATGAGGACATTTCTACACACCTTCAAAAAGACTGCGGAGCAGGAAGACTGGCCTCAGCAGGAGTGAAGCAGCATCCTTATCCCGCTGCTCACAGGTGAACCCCAGTGTGCCTATTTCTTTCGCGTGTGGATAATCTCGTAGATCTACTGGGGAAGGCTCAGTTTATCTCCACTTTAGATCTGATGAAGGGCTACTGGCAGGTAGCCTTTACACCGAAGACTAACGAGAAAACTGCCTTCACTACTGACCAGGGCCACTAACAGTACCGGGTTCTCCCCTTGGTTCTACATGGTGCCCCATGATCATCTGTACACAATACCACAGGTATAGGATCAGACGTGGCCTGCTAGAACCGCAAGAGAAATACGTGGATGCATAGTGATCATATCCGCAACTAAAGACCAAAAACATGTTTGTTCTTGGGTTTTTTTTAATTATTATTGCCGTTTTTTCCCCAGCTTTTCCTCTATGGCAGCACCCCTCGCACATCTAAATCTTCTCACTCAATCCTGTCATACAAGGCACACAAAGCATTTCCTGCTTTCGGCTGCCAAGAAGGAAGCTGCCTGCCACACACTCTGGTACATGCCCCACCGCCTCTGCCTCCAACGTGCCTCCTGCTTCATGCTCAATGCCCTTACGTGCTCAGCTTGCTGCGACTCTGAGGACTTTACCTGCACCAAGCTATGCTCCATGGACCTTGGACACAAAATAAAAAAAATGCTTTATGCGCACAAGTGATAACAGTGTTATAGGTTATCATCTTGTTCACAGAGAAGAGAATATGCTGCGCATGCAGGATCAGGAGCTGAACTTGTTGATCAGTTCGCAGAAGTGTTTTCCACCGAACCAAGGCTCACACACCTTACTCACACACCGAACCGTTCACACCCAGAGGCCTGCTGTCATGCCATTAATGCTGAGGTGAACAGAATCCTGCGACATGGCATTATAAATGAGTCAAAAAGCCACCAAGTGACAATAGACACTGTGACAATGGTGATTTAAGCCTCATGGATCGATCAGGCCCAAGCCTGATGGGTCGATCAGGCTTTGTAACGACTTCCAGTGGTCCAACGCCAAATCCACCTTCACATTCACGTACACACTTTCACATTTTAACCCACCTGTTCGTGTTACATTTAGGTATAACATTCCTCCTTTCCATTAGGGGCTGCTAATCTACTATGTAGCTTATTTATTGAAGTAGATAGCATGAAGAAGTCAGTTTGTGTTTTAGAGAGGAAGCAATGGTTTCCTCACGTTCACATTTCTAAAGCTAATGGTCCTAAGATTAAGGATTTGTTTCCCCATGTCAATTTATGGACCTTTTATGTTTAAAAGAATCGATGAATCATCAATTGGAATCGTGTGGAGTTGTAGCTGATGCAGCCTACAGAGTTTGTGGTCGTGTGCGGGGTTTCCATTAAGACTGTCCTATCATCGATTGATGCTCTGGGGACCTGTGACTTCAGTTGTTCGATAGCTCAGGACTGGAATCTCCTACAGTCTACCTGAGCCTCCAGGAACAAACTGGACTTCTTTTAATTTTAATTTTAACACATCTCCTGTTACACTGAACTTCCAGTACACATTATTATGCTGATCAATCCCTGCTATCCGTTATCACCCAGATGAGGATGGGTTCCCTGTTGAGTCTGGTTCCTCTCAAGGTTTCTTCCTATTACCATCCCAGGGAGTTTTTCCTTGCCACCGTCGCCCTCGGCTTGCTCATCAGGGACAATCTAATCATTTTGATTCATACACTTTGCATACAGACTTACTTCTTTTTATTGTATAAAGCTGCTTTGCGACAATGTCAATTGTTAAAAGCGCTATATAAATAAAATTGACTTGACTTGACTTGGCTTAGCATGCTAGCCACATGCTTATATGCAATGGCCTCTCACGTGTACTCCAGGGAGTCTTGTGGATATCACCATATTGCATTATTGTAATTTTTCTCCATCAACTCCTTTGTCCACCTGGAATAACTCTGGCTATCGTTTTCTTCATTTCCATCAACTTTCAGCTACAGTAAATCTGTACCATGAATAGCATATTCCCGGGTGTCCATCCTGCTTAGTTATATAAAACCCATGGGATTTGTTGACATTCATTTCTTTATCCAGGGTTGTTGTTGTTATACTTATTTTTAAATAGTCTTTTCTTATTTTGAGTTTTGTAAATATTTACATTTGTGAGATAACTTGCACCCTTAGGGTGCATACATTTTTCAAATTTTTTTGAGCCTAAGCAGTTTATGGTTATACTAAATCCAATACCAAAGTGTTAAAGGAACGTTTGGATCCTCCCTTTTCTGTGTAACTAAAAGCCTATTTCAGTCAATCATTGCTAGTCAACACAATTTGGAAGGGGATGTACGTACTCAACTTCTGAATTTGTCACAATGCCCTTTAGGGCACATCAAGAACCTCTGAAAGACCTCAACAATACCTTTAGCAATCTGTACACCGATTCAGATGAGGACGATGCAGTTACTGTAGGAGACCCTGATGATGAAGACACACAGCTTTCTCTTCCTCCTCCTCCTGAGACCTACGGCGAGTTAGAAACTAACTTAAATATTATCAAATAATGAACTGACAAGCCGCCTTGACACTCTACAGGAGAATGTCAGTAACATTCAACAGCAAGTGCAGGACCAAGTAATTGTTCATGCATGTGAATGTGTAAATCTGTTGTAGAGAGGTTGTCATATAGTATTGATTGTGAATGTGGAAGAGTGAGAAAACATCTGGAAGTGCTTATCCAAGACATGGGTCAGTTTATGGTGGATTGTCTTAAAAGGAGGGACAAGCAAATAGACCGTAAACTACAGGCAAGTAGCCCAACAATTTCTACTCCCCATTAGCCCATTCGTAGAACTGTCATTCGTAGAGGCGATAATGATTATGCTAGTACCTTACCAATTGTTGATTGTATCTCAGTAAGTTCCTACAACCCACCAGTCAAGCTTGGGAAGACCCACTTACTTTCATTGAACAATGTGAAGAATATTTTGCTGTCTGGCCATTAACCAATGAGGAAATTATAGCTTCTCTGACTACTGTTTTAGGACACACTGCAAAAGAATGGTACCCTGCTGAAAAGAAAAGAATCTACAATTGGCAGCAGTTTAAGGACTCTTTTCTTCAGGCCCACTTAAGTGAGTACTATGTAGACATTGTAGTAAGAAAGCTCATGGAAAGCAGGAGTAACAAAGTTTCCGGGATTTTCTTTCCATTATCGCTCTGTGTCTCCTGTAATGAAAGGGAATGACCGAAAGAGAGGTGATTCAGGCCATCTTATGTAATTGCAACCCTCAGTGGACGAACTGGTCAGAGTCCAATAAATACTGGAATCAGATGAACGCTGTTGAGCAGAGAAAGAAAAATGTTACACATCAACAGTTGCAATGTAAAAATCCAACATCCAGCACTAGAGTAGTTCAAACTGAAAAAGAAACATTACAATGTAATCCCCAAACCTTACCACTCCACTGCATATTGAGGCTAAGCAAATTACAGCACTCGCTAACATGGGTAGTACTCTGTCTTTAATGCAAAAGTCAAATTGGCAGCAGCTGTGCAAAGATGAGGTCCTTTTGTCAAGCGGACGATAAACGTTTCTACTTGCCAATGGCTGTGGGAAAGGTACAGTAATCTGGACCAGTAGAGACCAGGAGAGTGTGCTTTGAGAGTTGAAGGGCAATTGCTTTATGATCTACATTGACGTGTTGTTGTGATATACTTAAAAAATGAGCAGAAACACTTCCAACACATCCAACATGTTTTCTAGTGTCTAAAGCTGGTCTCACTCTTAACCTAAACAAATGCAATTTCATCCAAATGTCTCTAATGTTTCTAGGTCACATAGTTCCTGAACAGGGTATAAAGACAGATCCCTCTAAAGTCTCAGCTGTAAGTGCATTTCCCAAACCACAATCTTTGAACGATGTACAATGGTTTTGGGGATTAGCTGGGTGGTACCACAGGTTCATTCCACATTTTTCAGAAAAAACAGCACCCCTACATACATTTAAACAGAAGAACTCTACATGGACTTGGACAGAACATTGTCAGCAATCATTTAAACAACTCAGGCTAGATCTGACAAAAGCACCCGTCCTGGCAACTCCTGACATTTCCAAACCACTTAACGTACAGAGAGATGCCAGTGACATGGGTTTGGGACCTGTGTTCACAAAAGAGATAAGCAGAACTGAACATGTCATAGCCTATGCTTCAGGGTTACTGAGAGGAGTGGAAAAGGCCTATTCAGTATTGGAGAAGGAGTATTAAGCGGTTGTATGGGCTGTGGAAAAATGGCGACCGTATCTAGAAGGAAGCCTGTTCGAGATTGTGACTGACCATGCTGCACTAACATAGCATAGGCTTTTCAGCACCTCAAGCCATCTTCATGTTTAATCAGGTGGACTATTCGCCTACAAGGATTTCATTTTACTGTCAGATACAGGAAGGGCCAATGCAATGTAGTATCAAACATACTTTCCTGAACACCATGTCCTGATAGTTCACTTAATCTCTTGGCTCTTGCACAAATACCTATCTCTGACGATATGCCAATTGATCTGACACAAATTGCCATTGCCCAAAATAATGATCCAGACATTCAAGAGATGATTTCTACAATCCATAAACAGAAACAACTGCCTGATCCAACTAGAATACACCATGTAATTAAAAATGGTTTTCTCTTTAGAAGTATCACAGGTAGACAACAAGATCAGAGACTACAACTCGTCATACTGTCTGTGGACCATAAAACCTCTCTTTAGTGTTTTCATGACAACTCACTTAGGGTTGGGTACGGACACATCCCCAATCCAATGCTGAAGATGGCTTTACAGCAAAACTATCAGCCAAGTGGAAAGATACAGCCAGGGTTAAGAAAAAATCAGGGCCTGTGAATTATGCAGTTGTTTTTCTGTCCGACCCTGACAAATGTTAAGTGTTACATGTACAAAATCTTAAAATTTGCCTTGGTTATGGCAAATTTTCTCCTGAATGGAGGGGTATGTAACCCACCTGTTCCTGTTACATTTAGGTTCACTTTTCTCCTTTCCATTAGGGGGCACTAAGCCACTATGTAGACTATTTATTCCGGTATAGTGTGAAGAAATCAGCTTGGAACTTGAGTGTTTGGGAGAGGAAGCAATAGTTTCTTTCCCCACACTTACATTTCTGAAGCTGATGGTCCTAAGATTGAGGATTTGTTTCCCCCTGCCAATCTGTAAGTGTATACCATTTGTTCTGTATTTTGTACATATTCATTGGAATGTAATTATTTTTTTGATGATACTCCATCAAGTAAAATATGGACTTTGAAATGAAAAATGAAAGGAGAAAACAAATATGGGGTCCACAAATACAACACATCAAATAGAACGATTCGATCTTGACATCAAAAGAAGAAATTGCAAACATAATAGCAAAAACATTCAAAAAGAACTCATCAATTGAAAACTGTATTCCGGCTTTTAGAGCCTTCCATAATAAACAGAAGAAAAAAATAACTCTAGTCTCTAGTAATATCGAGCCATACAACCAACTTTCTTTTCAATGGAAGAACTACAGTACATAGAGCCATCAAAAACATCCCACAACACACCTGTTGGATCAGATGATATTGACTATGAAAAACTTACCTCACCTTTTTCTTAAAAAAACAAAACAAAACAAAAAACGTTTCAACATTTTTAACTCTATCTGGATATCAGGAAATATTCCATCTGCTTGGCATGAAGCAGAAATAATTCCTATCCCAAAGCCAGGAAAAGACCACAAAGATCCTTCTAATTATCGCTCTATCGCTTTAATAATAACGGACTCAAAATCACGTCTTCAAGCATTAAAAATATAAAAACAGATCACACAATAATCATGGAAATCCTAATCAAGTTGTTATACAGCTTTTAGAAGCCAATAATTTTAACATCATTTTCTGTTGGACACCTGGGCACTCAGGAATCCCTGGTAATGAGAAAGCAGACAAAACTGTGTTATCCAAAAAAAAACATGCTCAATACCCTTCACAGACTAAAAAAATATATATTTTAAATGTATACATCAAAAATAAATGCCATTCAGAATGGGACCAATGCCTATAATAATAAATTACATGAAATAAATCCCTATGTTGGATCAAGACATACATTTCCTTTTAACAATCTTTGGGATCAGTTCACTTATACAAGCTGCAGAATAGGACACTCAAAAGCTACACACTAGAGAAAATCCAGCACAATGCAACTCCTTTGAGGAACTTGTTTTATTCCATTGACACTTTTAAAAAAAGTTTATAAACAAGTAAATCCAAATAGAGTTCTTGAAATTCAACACCATGTCTAGTTTCAGTATTGAATAGCAAAACTTACTCTTTCCATGAATATAGACATAGAAGCTGGCATGCTGTTAAAAAGAAAGACTTTTGGCATGGTATTTCTTTTTGTATAGGTGAACCTTTATGTTTAAAAGTCTCTATCAATCATGAATTGGAGTCGTGTGGAGTTGACGTGGCCTGCAGAGTTTGTGGTCGCTTAGCATGCTAGCCACATGCTTATATGTTGTGGCCTCTCATGTGCACTTCAGGGAGTCTTGTGGATTTAACCATTTAGCTTTATTGTAATTTTTCTTCTGGCTACCATCTACTCCTTTGTCCACCTGTAATAACTCTGGCAATAGTTTTCTTAATCAACTTTCAGTCTGTACCATCTATGCAGGCACTTCTCGCGCGCACACAGTGTAAGCTGCCCTGACAGCGGAGCACAAATAACAGGGGGCGGACCCATGGAACTCACCAGGGCTGGAAGTGGATCATCACTCTAAGTTTTTCTCTAAGCTCTAACTTACACTTAGATTTGAGTATTTCCAAATCTCGTTTGCCTAGGAGAAAACCACCTGCTACCCGCCTGCACTGCTGCCTCTGGTTATTCTGCACTTCCTGCTCAGTGCTGCTGTTCTCACCTGTTCTTCAAGTGCTTGTGCACCTCTGCTGACTCTGCGCCTGCTGAGGCTCAATCCACACAACCCTCACCGAGATAGCTGTAAAGCCTATGCTTTCACGTGTCATGTAGCATACGTCACAAAGAACTATCTACTTTGCTGCTAAACAGTTCATTAAAAAACTGTTGTTGAGAAGTTGACACCTGCTTTCTGTGTGTTCTGTCTGTGTGCCAGACCTGTTACAAGAACTTTTAACAATGGTCGCAAAGCAGCTTTACCGAATAAGAAAAAAGAATCAAGTTCAAAAATTGAAGGAAATATGTATGTTATAATGATCACTTTGTCCCTAATGAGGAAGACAAGTGCAATGCTAACAAGGAAAAACTCTCTGAGATGACAATAGAAAGAGACATTTGGGTGATCACAGAAGGAAATAGCCGGGATTGATTTGTGGTCATACTGAGGCTTAAAGTTCAGTACAATGGAAAAGGTGTTTAAGTTAATATGAAGTGCACTATTGTTGTTGGAGACTATGGCATAAAACTGGGAATTTTAGTCCTAAACTATTGAGTGACTGTAATCATAAGACATCAGAAGAAACCTCAGTGAGTCATAGAATCTTCACACCTAAAATTATGGTTGGCAGTTGAAATGCTGGTGGAACCATAGGAGAAGTGAAGGGCTTGAGCTGTGAAGTATGGAATACTGGGTGGATCCAGAGCGCCGTTGGCAGCTGGAGCCGGTATGTGACAGGGTTGATCCAGAGAGTGATGCGGTAAGGGCCGATGAACCTTGGTAAGTACTTTCGGGATTCCATATGGAGGTGCAGTTTTTTTGTTGATAGCCATACCTTGTCACCCACATGGTACAATTGTCCCGGAGGGTGTCGACAGCGGTGTTGGATGGTGTAACAGGTGTTGGCGTACTGGATGGCGGTATTTGCTTGGTTCTATCGCCATCGACACCGGTGGACCAACTGTTGGTCCAACGGTACATCAACCTCCGGTTCTTTATGGTCGAACATAGAAGGCTGATAACAGTGGCATACCTCAAATGGAATTAAATTGGTGGCAGATGATACGTGAAGGTTGGGTGACAATTCAGCCCAAATGAGGTAGCGGGCCCAGGAGCATTGCCGATCGGCGATGAAACATCTTAGGTAAGGCTCCAGTTGTTAGTTGGTCCGCTCCATCTGACCGTTTGAGGATGGTATCCGGATGATAGACTACAGGTGGACTTGATCAGACGTCAGAAGGACTTCCAGAATCGGGCAGTGAACTGGGGCCCCCTGTCTGAGATGATGTCCTTGGGGAACCCATGCAGGCGGACTATGTGCTCTAGTATCAGCTCGGCTGTTGTATTTGCTGACGGGAGTCCGGGGAGAACCACCAGGTGCACAGATTTGGAGATAAAGTCAATGGCAATGTGCATCCAAGGCCGGCGGGGAACCGGAAGTGGCTGAAGTTCCCCCGGCGTTGGCCGATTGGTGTCTTTTGCCCTGGCACACACTGGGCACGCCTGGACGAACTCATCGACGTCCCGTTTCATGGATGGCCACCAGAAGGCATGTTGGATAAACTGGAGGGTGCGACGAGTGCCAGGGTGTCCGGAGAAGGGGGAGGAATGTCCCCTTTGAATGACCTCCGGGTATGTAGAGTCGGCCAGGTGGCACACCAGCCGGATCAGTTTCCGCAGCCTGTGCTTGGCGAACCCTCGTTTCCAAATCCCAACAAAGGGGAGCGATGATTTTGGATGGTGGGAGGACAGGTGCGGGATCCGCCCAGGGGCTGTCTTCTTTATGCTGTTGAGAGAGAGCGTCCGCTTTGGTGTTTTTGGACCCCGGACGGCACGATAGATTGAAATTGTAGTGTTCAAAGAACAGTGCCCACCAAGCCTGTCTCGGGTTGAGCTGTTTCAGATTATGGATGGTGATAAAATTTTGGTGATTGGTCCAGATGATGAACGGCTTCCTGGCGCCGTGGAGCCAGTGACACCATTCTTCCAAGGCCCACTTTATGGGCAGCAGCTCGCGGCCCCCTACTCCCCTACGTATCGCTGCTGAGTGGGGTCACATTTTCTGGAGAAGAAGCTACAGGGGTGTAGCTTTTGGTCTGGACCTCGCTGGGAGAGAACAGCCCCGGTGCCCACATCCAAAGCGTTCACCGCCACAACGAACGGTTTACACACCCTGGGGTGGGATGACAAAACCCAGGAATGTGGTGGAGCGCTCGTGAAAAGCGCATTTCTCCAACTTACAATACAGAAGACCCAAGAAGGTGAGTACTCGTGAAATTCGGCAAAGAACTGGGGATAACATTAGTGAACTCAATGACTGAGCGATGTGCAGCACCATTTTGCCTCTTTTTATGCTTTATGAATCGCGACTGTATTACTTCCGGGTCCTAGTGCCAGTTGCGGTGAGAGTGCACATGACAGTGATAATGTTTTTGGATCACTTTAGCCTCCTTGTTTTATGGCAGTTATTTTAATGTTTGTTCAGCTCAGAGATGCACATGGATGCGGCTTTTGTTTCGTTTATGTCATGATCAGTGGTGAGGAAATGTATGAATCTGCTTATAAATCAACTAAAGTTATATTTAATATTGGCTACGCCAGCTATGACAAACCCAAATCATCAATGTTGCATCATCTTAGTTTTTGTGGAGAAAATCATTCTATCTGTGATGAAGCAATTGCATACCACACAAAATCTGTGACAAAAAATAATAAAATTTTGCCTAAAAACAGTAAATAAACAGTATCTTTTAATAAACTCAGTGTGAAATTTTGCACTACTCTTACCTGAAACGCGGGGAAACGTGGGAATGTGAAACACGGGGGTATGCAGTGTTACTGACGTGATGAAGTGCTGCTTATAACAGAGAATCTAAAATAGCACACATAAACAGTTAAATAATTAAATACAAGTATATAAAATGTTTATATACATACAGTATATAAACTGTATGTATATCTATGTGTGCCATAGATGATGCCCACAACTCAATGATGTCCACAACTCCATAGTTTATACTGCTGGCTTTTTACAATGCAACTTCACCAAACAAATCTCAGTTTGCTTTTCACTGATTTCACGCTGCATGGTGGGGAAATGTATGAATTTGGGCATGATTTGTGGTGCTGTAAGAGCAGAGTTTCATTTATTATTCCTAAGACAGTTGGCTGTGTCACTGTTTCAAAGCTGCATCTTCACTAAAAAACGTACAGTGTCAGTAACCTGAGGAGACAGAATACAAGAAGTTTGTTAATGGACCAGTTACATACCGCACGTGATTAAAAAAAAAAAAAAAAAAAGTATTACATTTTTGTCCAAACGTTTCTTTTATGAGCTTTGTGTCACTCAATGTTACTAAAACGTCTCTGCTCCATGCCTCTTCTTTCTACTCCTAACCAGTTAGAACACCGCCAGAGCTTGCCTACATGTTGGTGGAGATAGGAGTGATTTCCTAATTTACAAATGTTGATAAATAGCGTTTATTCCTACTCCTGAAAGTACAACTAAAATGGCGTCATTCTGAGAATTTTTGGCCACTTAGGAGCAATTTCCTACTCTGAGAGGCTTAGTAAAACACGAGCGTATGTAGATCTGCTTCCAAGGGCTTGTTCAGTGGGCAGTATACATGATGGTTGGAATGCTTCATGGGCTTCTTACCGAGTTGCTCATTGCTCTGTACTAGGGTAAATCTGGACTCATCAGAACACATGACCTTTTTCCATTGTTTGGCTGATACTGTATATATCCTAGCAAATTGAAGTCTTTTTCCCAATTATCCTCACTAACCAGTTGGTTTCTTATGGTCTCACCTCTATTTAGGTACAATCCTGCTCTTATTGCAACTAGTATGTGCATTTTTTTTGTAAAGCTGTTTACAACAATGTACATTGTTAAACGTGCTATACAAATAAAATTTGATATAAAATGTTGTTTTTACTTATAGCTGTGATTTCTACTGCTGGCTTTTTTACAATGCAACTTCACCAACTGATTTCCGATTATAATCATTCTTGATTTTTTTTCTGATCACATTTCTTTTGCAAACTTGCTGGTTCACGTCTCCTATTAGGTTTTAAAAATGGTTTGGATGTTCTTACCATAATACCAGTAATATCAGCAATCTGTACTGCTTAAAAAAATGGTTGTTTTGTTTGATTGATGCAGGCCAAAATTTTAACTATTTTGAGAAACAGTAACTTCATACATAGATGTTAAAGAAATGAGAGCCTACTCCTTGCACCAGTTAGGGTTAGAATAATTGTTGTCAGATGAAACACATTAATTACAGCAGTAATTATTAAATCAAAGGCTCATACTTGCTTATTTAAACGAATCAAATGTTATTGGTAATGGTTTATTGGGCAGTGTATGTGCAGGGGAAATCCAAATACATAGAAAGGGAAGCATTTTTTTCAGCTCGACGTCTGTCATTTCATGTATGGATTCGGACGGGACTAATATAAAAAAACAGTAGGTAATTTGCTCTGGTAGTTCACGTTGAACAAAACACACAATAAAACGCGTTTCAGAAAAAAACATTTTCGGCAAACGCAGATCTTCGCATTTGGACGGGATTAGATTTCTCAGAGGACCGCCGAGTTTGCTGAAAAACAAATGGTGCTTTTGAAGGGAATTCTGAAAGCAGAGTCTATAGCACTATTCGGACGGGACTAGTTTTACTGGGGAACGTTAGAGAAATTTCTGTTTCACAGAGGTACTTTGTCTTTTACCGTCTGTGATTTTAATGTTTTTTTTTCCGAAACGCGTTTTCTTGTGTGTTTTGGTCAACGTGAACTACCGTACAATCTCTAGTGCGCCGGTATTCGAGTTTGTGCTTTCTACGCTCCAATAGAAATCCTCATTCTCAACACGTGGTCTTGTGCAACGGCCACATGAAAAACACAGACACGCCTACCTCCGTAATAAACACGGAGATATTAGTCCCGTCCGAATCCATACATGAAATGACAGACGTCGGCTGAAAAAAATTCTAACTCAAACGTCCCCCAGTAAAACTAGTCCCGTCCGAATAGTGCTTTAGTTTGTTTTAAAACAAACAAAGGTCAGTTAATCCTGTCAGATCTAATTATGATTTATTTAAAGGTCGCTCTTCAGATACTTCTAACTTGATTAAACTAAACATATGCAATATACTCTGTCATATTGTAGTGCTTTCTTCAGGCCAAAAATGAGGGGCATACTTTACCACTGGACAAAGTTCAGCAGACACCTTAAGCACTATTACGGGACAGAAGGCATCATCAACTGATGAGAGATCTTGCTATCAGAGATCCTGCTAAACAAAAACGTAATTGATGAGAATGACACAGCTTTCCTGTGAATTTATTTATTTATTTATTTATTATTTTATTTTTTAGAATTTCCCATCGATTTTCTCCCTAATTTAGTCGTATCCTAAAGGGGGCTCCTACATTAAGGCTGCTACTACCAGTCAGGGAAGACTATTACGTGTTTCCTCCGAAACACGTGATTCCAGCGGACTGCATCTTCTCACTTACGCACCATTTGCGGTGGCATAACACATTTGGTGGACAGTGCTATCCGCTCCTTTCGCTTGAGTGAGCTCACAGAGGTCCATGATTGGTTGTAGAGACCCATGGCTATGTTTGCCTTGGGCCCCCAGACTGCTAAATCTACCACTGGCAATAATTACACCCTAATGAAACACACTAGCATCATTTATACAATCACATGAAACATCTTTCAACATGGTTATTAAATAAACCAGAACCTAATCACTGAATCAGTTAAAGATGCAAGTGTTAAAATAATTGTTTTCAGCTGAAAAGCAGCTTGCAAAGCAGGTTTTCAGAAAATTAGTTATTGGGTATTTATGAAAATAAATATAAATCAAAATGATGAGATTGTCCTTGAGAAGCAAACTGAGGCAGGGAAAAATCAGAAGGCATCAGTGGCAGGGAAAAACTCCCTGAGAATGCAAAGGTTTTTAGAAACTATGAACATTTGGTGTCCACTTTATTGGAGGCTCAAGTACAAGTACTGTTTGCACTCATTTCTGCCCTAAACTATTGAGCGACTACAGCCACAGGCCACCAGAGAACCAAGTCCATCGTCATGGAAAAGTGTAGATTTTTTATTGGGGTAATTTGTCTATATTTGGTGCCCTGTAAACTGTAAACATGAGAAAACATCTAATGTGGACCAACAACATTCAATCAATATCCACAGGATATGGAGACATTTATACAGGCATGTCAAATCAGAAAGCTCATCAGCTTGCTTAGCCATGCTTAATGTAGGCCAATTGTCTCTCTAGGAAACAAAAGTGGAGCATAGGTGACAGAGGTGCTGCCCCTTCGCTCGCGCACGCACACGCACACAGGCACGTACGCACCAGAGCGCACAGACACACACACTCAGATAGAGACGCTTTTGAATCACGGCTATTTCAACGTGATTCAATTTTTCTTCATTTTAAAATGTTATAATATATTTCCAAAATGTCTTAGTAATAAATTGTGCAAATGCAAATACAAGAGTAAATGCGCAATGACAAAAGTGGTCTGCGTGTCTGTGGACTGAGAACGATAATGTAATCAAACCCGGGCAGCCTTTAACCCCGTCTGTTCACCAGTGTGTTCTTATCGGTTTTCTTGGCACGCGCACCCCTCTTCCGTAGGACGACCAACCAGAGAGCATGAGCAGCGTCACCCCACATTATCCGCCATCAGCCCACCGCTCTGTAGCCATTCACGCGCGCGGCCCAATGGACTTATGCCAATAAGCGCGACCTTGGATTTGCGCATGCTCGCGCTGGAGGCTCCAGTTCATGGAGATTCGGACACGCACTGTATAGAACTTGATAGCCTATTTTAATTACATTTGTTTCCATTGCTGAATGACAAATACATTGAGTGATGCATTGCTTAATTGTTCCAAAAATAATCATTTTAGGATTATTATTTAGGACATTATATTCTTTACATATAAGCTATATCCTTGAAATATGATTCGATTTATTCGCTTCCATATATTTTCATAAGGTAACTTTTCCAAGATATATATATTAGATCAGATTTAAAATTGTACGCTGTATATTATTATAGTGTTGTTAAAAGTTTAAGGGTTCGTAGGCGACTTATTTAAAAAAAGGAGCAAAAAAACCCACTTTTCATCTGTTCGGAAAGAACGTTTACGCGTTCTTCGAGGCCAAAATGAGAACTGATTGCTTAAATTAATAGCGCTTTTTTTTTTCTTTAAATCACCACAGTATGGTAGGTAGTCACAACCTATTTCGGTATGAGTAATTCTATCTATTGTTATTGTTTCCATGTTGTGTTATACACTGGATCAGAGTTAATATACGGAACCACAGAAGGCGAGGAAGCATGGGTTGGATAAATGTATCCTATCCAGTATTTCCTCCCAGAAAACGTCCTCGTACCCACTGAAGACCTCTGATTCAGTCGCCCCGCCCACCACACCTAATATCCCGCAGCACCGCAAGCGCATGTCACAACCACGGAGGAGAGACATAGAAGCGCCCTTGAGAGCGACATCCAGTTACGTCAAGCGGTATCGTTTTGTAGTCTAAAATCGACTAAAAGACCCATCGACATGGATTTTATTGTAAAGGTAGGAAACAGTGACTTGCAAGAGTAATATTTGCCGCTTCAAATCTGTTCAGTGGGCGTGCTGGATCGGTTCTGCAACTTTAAGTTATGCATGCTAATTGTCTTGAGTCAGGTGTGATGCTAGGAAATATATCATTAAGATCTTACATATTAATTATATTACATCTTGCAGCATTATTATGTGCTGATTGTACACAGTCCAAGTTACTTAATATTTTAGGTAAAGCAGGTCCATATACTTGAGCAGTTTCCTAACTTAATGACTATTACATGGGCATTTAAAATCAGGCAATGAATTTAAAATGAATTATACTGACACATTAGTATGTATGTTCTACAGTATGTGTGTGAATCTTTTCATTTGGTTACCATATAATAGGAAATATCAGAAGTTGGCCATTGGTGTGACTACAGAACCAGGGATTTTACATAATCTACAAGCTTGTGTCATCTTATTTTGCATTGAAAATTACTGATTAGATACCACAGCCTGAAATAAAAAAAAAATCCCAACAGTTGAATTAGTTAAAGCTAGTGGTTGGTTTGACTATAAATTCTCCATAAATTTACTTAAAGTGTGTTGTTCATGAAATTGTAAAGAATGTGTGATAGCTAATCACTGGCCCTGTGATTAATATTCCACGTAATATTTAGTGTTTCTCATAAAGGATCCAACATTGATATACGCTTGTAAAACTTCTAACTTATGATTTTAGTTTGGGGGGTAGATAGATACATGTACATACTTAGATACATATTTAATAAGTCAGCAGAGCACCATAAAACAAAATGTATCTACTGAGGAGTCACTTGACCAAAATATAAGCTTGGGTCCATTTCCATAAGTGTATTCAAGACAGTTTATAAAGCATCATATTGGAGAAACAGGTGACATTGCTCCCTCATAGCTCCAGAGTCGCCTAATTCCATGGTCTTTTGTGTGTCCATATGGGTTTTAGTTTTCCTCCCATTTTGCCACCAAGCTTGAATGAATGTATACATAGTGCTCTGTGTTGGACTGGTGTCCCATCTAGTGAGCATTCCTGACTTGTGCCAAAGTGTTTTAGGTTAATCTCTTGTGACCCTAACCAACATGAAATAGTTGAAGATGAACAAATGAATTAATTAAATAGTTTTTTCTTTTCCATATTACTATTCTTTCTTTGTCTCCAAAGTTGTACTGTAGTAGTCCTTATTATGAATATAGTTTTACATGCATCAGATATAAGCCATATAATCATGCCTTACAATTGTGCTGAGCAGAAAACATTAAACCTTAAGACACATGGGTTAGAAGAGCAGAAGTCCACATTGAATTCCACTCTTGTCAGCCTAAGAAATTTGAGACTTTCAGGGGCACAAGCTCATCAAAAGTGCACAGATCTTATCCACAAGGTGTTTTAGCATGCAGACACTCCTCACACAGGATGTATTTTGCATCATTCAGTGTAAGCACTGACTGCTGGGTGTGAAATTCCCAGGAAATCAGCAACAAACACTCTAAAATACTTTAACCATCTCATGCAGCACCAACAACTATGCCATGGGTAAAGTCCCCATGATTTATTCACTGGATAACTGCATAAATCAGCAGGTGTACAGGTCTCCCTATTGAAGTAGACAGTGAGTGTACATACAAAAATAAACAAGTAAAAAAGGGAAACATGCAAAAATGACCAGATTTTCCAAGGGTTATGCATGTTCTCAGGTCTCCTCTTTGACCTACAATAATGGAACTACATACAATAGTTTCTACTAGTTCATACTGCCTCCTTTCTGTCAGTTCGAACAAGGTCAGGCTACCCACGCTTTGTCACCATATACCTTTTATTGTGCCCAATCAATGAACAGTAAGGTTCTTAGAAGGACAATGTGGCACTGTTTTAAAATGGCCACTGAGAGGAAAAGCTCTCTGTGTGTTCATGTCTAAAAGAGAGAGAGAGAACTGGGCACTGACCTATAAAATGAGAAAGGACATTCATGTGCAGACCATTTGTGTTACTTATCTGCTTTTTTGTTGCTTAAGACTAAACATGACCACCCGAGGATGTTCATAAAAAAATATAGATTGAACAGAAAATAATGGCTTTAAAAGTGATTTAAAATTGGTCAACTGTACAATAAATTTGAATTTACTTTTAAATCATCCACAAACACCCTACGTATATATCACTGTTATAGAATGATTGAGTTAAATGTCAATGTTGCTTATACACAACATATCTCCAGTCAGGTTATAGAGTTTTTCTCCTGGACAGCATATTTTACTATTGGAAGATTAGAAACATTCAAGACAACCTACCAGCAATTCCCACGCATTTCTTTTTACTTTTTATGCATTTCAGAACCATTTCTATGCCATTGACACATGGTTAAATTCTGCAGTGGATAAACTATTTGGAGAAAGAGGTTTGTGATTTTTTTGTCTCTTTTTATTATCTGTTCATTCTCAGTCATTTAAATACCTTTCACCTCTGACTTCTTGTGACTGTTTCTTTAACCTTCCTTATTTAGTACACCAATTCACTAAATTCATATCCACTGCAATACCATTATACAGTTGAACTCAGCAGTTCAAATCAACTTTAACCAAATACATTTAAACTCAGTTTTTCACAATTCCTGACATTTTAATCCTGTCACAAATCCTAGTGAACATTTTCTGAAACTATCTTAGGTCAGTTAGGATCATTACTTCATGTTAAGAACGTGAAATGTCAGAATAATAGTGCAGAGATTTCTTTCGTTTTTTTTTTTTCTTTCATTACATTCTCAGTGGGGCAGAGGTTTACATACACTTAGTTAGTATTTGGCAGTAAATTGTTTAACTTGAGTCAAATATTTCAGGAAGCCCCCGACAACTTGTAACAGTAAGTTACTGGAATTTTATCCCATTTCTCCTTACAGAACTGGTGTACTGTAACTGCTTTTTCAGTTCTGCCCAAAAATTTTCTATCGGATTGAAGTCAGGCTTTTGTGTTGGCCACTGCAATAGGTTAACTTTTTTATCCTTAAGAAAGTTTGCCACAAATTTTGAAGTGTACTTGGGATCATTGTACATTTGAATGAACTATCTGTGGCCAAGCTTGAACTTCCTGACTGACCTAAGATGTTGCTTCAATATATCCACATAATCTTCCTTCCTTATGATGCCATCTATTTTGTGATGTGCAGCAGTCTGTCTTGCAGCAATGCATCCCAGAACTTGATGCTGTCCCCGTGCTTCATGTTTGGGATGTTGTTCCTCAGTGTGCAAGCATCTCTAATTTTCCTCCAGACATGATTGTTAATATGGCCAAACAGTAAAATTTTTGTTTCATCAGACCAGAGGACAGTTCAAGATCTTTGTCCCATGTGCAGATGCAAACTATAGTCAGGTAATGTTAATATACTGTAGCACACATTTTACTATGAATATAGATCCCAGGCAACGGTTTCTTCAAGTGTGTCAATTGTCATTTGCTGTTGTTCTGGCATTGATTTGTAGGTTTCGTAATGTGTCTCCTTCCTGACCAGTATGATGGTTGTGTGGTCCCATTGTGGTTATACTTGACTAGTATTGTTTGTACAGATGAATGTGACTTCAAGCCTTTTGAAATTGTTGGATGAATGAAACTTGTCTTGACTAACAGAGGTCTTAGTTAATTTCTTTTGATTCTCCCTTGATGTCAAAAAAGAGGCACTGGGTTTGAAGATTTGAAGGTTTATAATTATATGGAATTTTCTAAGTAAATTAAACCAAGTAAATTCTGACCCATTGGAATTGTAATATAGTGAAATAAGTTAAATAGTCTACCTGTAAGCAAGTGTAAATAAAGTAAATGTCCTAACTGACTTTCCAGTGGAGTGGATAAAAAAAAGAGTTTTAATTCAAATGCCTAAATACAATATCTAATTGTATGTAAACTTCTGACTTCAATTGAACATTTTCATGCAAATTTGGCCACTCTAAAAGCTCTGCCAAATCAGAGATGTCTTGTATTTAGTACTATTATGCCCTTTCAAAGCTAAGTGTGTTAAAAGTCATATGACCATCTAAACCTTTTTAATGATATAAATCCAGGAGGAATGCCATTTGTGGGGAAAAGGGGCCAATCTTATTAGACCTGTGCTACAGTAATTTTCCATGTTTATGCTTTTAGAGTATTAAGGTATTAATATTCATACTCTCTTGAACACCACCACACAGGAATATAAATTAAACATTAAAGCTTCTGGTTACTCCTAAGGTTTCAGGATATTAATTAAGAGTGTATCTGGAAAAGAAAATCAACTGGTCAAAGACAGACAAAGAGGAATCCCTATATTACCATCCATATTATTTCCACTATTGAGTTAAATCTCTTCTGTTTCATGGTTAACAGAACCATTGACTGCTTATTAAATGTTGAGTTGTGACTCTCAAGTACATCTAAGATTTACTGATCTATAAAATAATTTTTAGTCATGTAACGAATACAGGACGGCACTAAATGTTTGGCCTGACTTTCAAACCATCAGAACTCCTCCAGGGCTTTAAGGTCTTATGGTACTGGAGAAGTCTATAAATTTACTGTATAAGAAGCTATTCTTTCCTGTTGTTGGGATGCAATAGAACCATTTAAATTGACAAGTCAGTATTACCACATGTAAAGAATAACACAGTGTTAAAGAACAGGAAACAAAATCTGTTTTAAAAAAGCGTAAGATTTCTGTTATTTTTTTATTCTGATTACAGTTGGACATAACTATAACTAGATGAATGTGTTTAATTCTGATAATAATGGTGTTTTAAGAATAATTAGTATGTGTTTATTGGTAGATTCAAGAGTACGAGGTTGGCTGCTACTGGACTCCTGCACACCAACTCTGGTCCTCACCTTCATCTACCTCCTGATAGTCTATATGGGACCAAAGTACATGAAGAACAAGCCGGCTTACTCTCTGAAGAATTTATTGTTATTGTACAACTTTGGGGTCACCATGCTGTCATTCTACATGCTAGTGGAGGTAAGAGAAAGGGACAGAGCTAAAAATCTAAGAATAATAAAGGATGAGAAGGCAAATAGAAGCACTAGAATGAATAAAAGAATCAGGTCAGTGGTGGCTCAGTTGGCTAACGCTGTGGGTTACTGGGTTAATAGTTGGAAGGGGATTACGGACTTTGAACCCGAGCATCCGCAGGGTTCCACTGTTGAGCCCTTGAGCAAGGTTCTTAACCATATCTGCTCCAGGGGCTCTGTATCCTGGCTGACCCCAGCTTCCTAAGTGCGAAAAAAATAATTCCACTGTGGTATGAGGTACATGTGACAAATAATGTAATTTTTTTTTTACATTTTTTGAAGAATTGGAGAAAGGAAGAGTGACAAGACTGACAATGAGAGAGAGAGAGAGGCAGAGAGTGTTGTCCATAATGACAGGAATATTTGACATTATATTTAAATGATTAAACAAGGCTAAATGATTTTTAATTCCTAGACATGGCCCCAGGTGGCACAGTAGTAAAGCTTGCTACATCATCTCATCTGGAGATTACTGATTCGATTCCCGGGTGATGCTGTAGCCTCTCACAGCCAGGACCCATCTCTCAGCAGGGTGGGACATAGAGGCACAATATGCGCTCACATTATTCATGCCTCTACAGTCAAATCATGGGCATCTGTGAGCTCACGCAAGCAGAAGGAGCGGATAAAGCTGCCGTCTGAGCATATTACAAAAAATTAGGTCCGCTGGTGTCATGTGGTTTGGAGGAAACATTTGATAGCCTTTAGCTCTCTCAGACTGACTGGTAGTAGTAGCCTTAATGTGGGAGCCCCATAGTGACCGGGAGGAATTGGATGCGACTAAATTGGGGAGAAAATCAGGGAAGAAAAAAAAAAGGAATAGTTAAATGTAATTACGTCTGAAAATTGCTTATACACACAGATTGACTGCATCACACAATACATATACATAGACTACCAATTTGTCCATATGGCAGATATAAAGAAGAAAAGTGTGATGTAAAAAACGATAAAGAAAGGCATTCCCTCTTTGTTTGATACTTTTTCCTAGCACATGTTGAACATTTTTAGCACTTGTGGAGAATGCTTTAGTCTCTCTCTCTCTCTTTCCCTCTTTTGTGTTTGTCTGTGTGTGAATTTGGTAGCTTATTTCAGCAAGCTGGTCTGCAGGCTACAAACTGAAATGTCAAGGTCTGTTTGATGCAGGAGAGGGTGACATCAGGGTAAGTCAGAAAAACCACAAGTCTGCAATGAGCATCAGATTTTAATATCAATTAGCTAATCAAGTTATAATGTTTTGCATGATACTGTTCATGAAGGTCCTCTCATTAGAATAAAGAATCAAATTTTGTAAGTTGCCTTTAAAACTTCTCTACATACATTGATGTCAGAAGTGTGTTATTGCAAAGCACTCATTAGTTGTGGTGCTCCTGATGCATATTATTCTCAGGGTTAATTCAATTATTTAAGGTGTAATTAAGATCAGTATTAAATGTATGTTTAAATGTCCCTTCTGAGAATGTATTGTAATGCATTGAGCAGAGAAAACAGCACACAAACAAAAAAGTAAGGGACAAGGAGAGCGGAGGTGATGGTAAGGAAGTTGCAGAAAGTGCGGGTCCTTGGCTACAGAAGTTGGTAGCGGACTTCCCGAACCACGGGAAGGTCGCTGTTGACAGAGAGTGAAGACAAGGGACTAGAAGACGTAGTTTAAGCACAGTCGGGCCCAACACCTATCACAGCACCTCACCACAGCTTCAATCTCGTCTGGGGCCAATGAGAAGAAGGGTTGTCGTCTGCAGAGCTCATCTGCTTGACATGTGACTCATGCAGTAGAAGGAGAGAGCAGGTGATGAGAGGTCTTTAGCCCTTGCCATCCACTTTCTGGGGTTTCTTCTGCTCCTTAAACAGCCCGGGCCAGGCAAGTTAGGCACTACACCAGCAGTGATAGAATGTTTTCCTTTTCAGTCCTCCACAGTGATAAGGGCTACCGGGGACCTCTTTCCAATCTCCGCGTACACATGCAATCAGGAGAGGCCTGTATAAGCTGGTGTGACAGCCCTTACCATGTCAAGGTCCAGCAGTGAAGCTCTCCCAAGGAAGAGGAAGGAAGTGGGTTCATAGTCATCGCTGTGGTCGTCGGCCCAAAGCCCTAGGATGGTGGTGCATCTGGTTGGTTCGGGTTCGGTGGGCGCTCCAACAAATGTAGGAGTGTCTCCAGTTCTTGTCAGATTAAGTGGAATGAAGTGAGCATGTTCAGCACACACTCAATCTCACCCACTATTTTTAACAGGAAGGGAAGGGCTTCCATGCCCACTGACTAGTTCATGTGCTCCCATCCCCACAAAATCAATCATGAACCTCTCAGTGACTTCTTGTTGGGTGCCTGGGCACTGAAGAGGCCTCCTAAAGAAGATCTCCTTCTTTAGCAGGTTGTAGTTTGCTTCCTCAGGGGTGGGAACGAAGTATGCTTGCTGTGCTTCCACAGCGAGTAGAGGGAACAGGATATCACTTCACTCCCACTGCTTCTACCCCTCCTACTCGCTGGCCTGTCAAAACTCTACATTGTCATGAGGCGTGAGCTTGCTGAGGAGGCGTTGGGTCAAATAATGGAACATCAGCTCAACCTCATAGCTGTAGCTTAGTGAGCTCAGCTGCCATTGCTTGTAGGCCCCGATTTAGCTGCCGTAGAAGTGCCATCTGTTGGATGCTGGTCTGGAGCAGGTGGCTAGGTAACTATGTGGGGTGTTTCCACCACGGTCAGTCTCTGAAAGTGTTTTCTACTTGAGACTGGGCGAGTGTGGGAGTGTGTGTCATGCGATGGATCGTGCTCTAATTCTCCAGGGCTAGGCTCCAGGACTCAAAGGATTAGGACTAATCAGCAGTGTGGCCATAAGAAAACTGGAGGGTTATGTATGAATAAAAAAATATATAAATAATTGCTCTACTCACTCTGAACTGCATTTCACAATGTTTTGCTTTTAAGGTGTAAGGTGACCTAGAGTGTAACCAGAGAGTCCATGAAATACAATGTATTAATAATAATAATAATAACAACAACAACAACTCCCCTGTCATCAATCCAAGATCTTAGACAAAATTTGTATGTATAATAATAAAAATCCAGCTTTATAGAAACAAGAGCTTGAAAAGCGTCACTATCTTCTACATTTTTGTTTCACGTTGTTCTTTACCATCATGTTTGTAAATCAATATGTAATAAATGTTCCTCAGTCACTCAGGGTTGCTGGGTTAAGAGGATAGAGAAATTTCTACATTGTTATTTCTGATTTTCTATGCAGGTCCATTTCTATGCAGGTGCATGTGTCAGGATCGGTGGCGGCTGGTGCAAAAAAGTTTACTTTTAATACTCACCTGTAAATAGCCACAAACATGCTGGAAAAGACTCGTTGAGAATGGTCCAATCACATGAGCTCAAATATTTAAAAACTATATTGATTTGCTAAGAACAAAAGTGGAAGGGTTCGGGGTGCACAGTGCTGCGCCCCAAGGATAATTTGAAAAGATCCAGTTAGAGCTCAGCCTCAAATCACATGCTTTTCAAAAATTTAGGTACCTACATAGACACTCGTTAGTCCACGAACACAAATGAACGTAATAGTTTTTTTTTTATTGCAAATAAATTATATTAAGAAACAGTGGAATTTTGTGACTAAATGACTTTTTCATTATTAAAATAAATAATGATTTATGTTAAATAATTACATGTTAAAGTAGCATTCTTCTCTGTCTAACTCTAAGGGGGGCGGCACCCCTGTGCCTCGTATTGACCGGCCGCACAAATAAAATAGCACATAATCTCCTCATTTAAATGTGAATTAATGTAATTCATAGTAACATTTCAAAATAGATACCACATGGGGTCGTGACTCCTAGTTTGGTAGTCCCAGCCTCATAATTTTTTCTGTATCTGTTTCTGTACAGTACGCCGTGTAACAGCATAACAACAGTGTAATAAGACATGTTCATACAAGCAGAGCAGTAACGTAGCAACAATTATAACACTATAAAATGATGCTCCAGTCGAGTGAATGTCCAAATTAATGTTTTGTGTATTGACATGGTACACAATATAGGCAGAATTAATTATATATTTATAGAATCTTTTTGATAGGCTTCATGTTATTGTATTTGAGCAATTTACCGTACCACTGTTTTCCCTCTGACAAATTTTTTTTGTCTTGTCAGGTAGCAAAAGTGTTGTGGTGGTACTACTTCTCTAAGCTGATTGAGTTTCTCGATACAATCTTCTTTGTACTAAGAAAAAAGAACAATCAGATCACATTCTTGCATGTATATCACCATGCATCAATGTTTAATATCTGGTGGTGTGTTCTAAACTGGATTCCCTGTGGACAGAGTAAGTATACAATTATGTTGAAGTAGGAATGTTACATACGTTTAGGTTTTAACAGATAAATTTTATGTAACCGATTTTGCCAACTTATTCGGGTTTACAGTGTGGTAAAAAACAAAAACAAATGTTAAGTAATGATGTTTCCAATTTTAAGTAAACAGAACTATCAGTTTTTACGTTTGTTGTGCTCATTCATATTAATCATTATTTACTTGCATTACTGAGTAGCCGAACTCTTACTATAATTTTTTTTAGTTGTTGCAAATTAAATAAATTGCAGTTTGTCTTTGTCCTGCTCCTGGCAATGGGTCGCCACAGCGGTTTGTCAAGTTTTTATGCCAGATGCCGTTCTGAACACAACCCTCCCATTTTTATCTGGGCTTGGGACAGGCACTTCATCCAGTGGCTGGGAATCTAACCCGGCCCTTTTGCATGGCAGGCGAAACACCTACAACTGAGCCACCAGTGCTCTGTTACAATTCAAATAAGTATTATTTGACAACTTTAGGGTGCCCAGATTTGTAAAGAATATACTTACAGCATCATGTATAGACAGACCAATCCACCATCTTAATCAAAACAATTCAAGGTGGGCAGTTTACAGTACATGTGCATTGATTGTCAGACACAAAATCGCTAGGATGAAAGATTTTAAATTGGTGGAACTTTTAAGCCACAGTAACGGTCCCCTTAAATATTAAACTTGTTCAGCTAACTTGAAAAGTGTCATTTCTACAAACTCATAAATATGTTCTAAATACTCAAGGTTTATTAATTTGAACTAATTGTGATTGTTCAAGTTAACAGTACTCAATATGTTTAATTACTTTGAGCATTAGGGTTTACAGTGCTCTCTACAGATTCCATGTTAACAAATTATAGTTTGGACAAGTTGGTTAGGACATCTACTTTTTCCACGACAAGTAGTTTTCCAACTGTTAATTCCAGGTGGTCAGAATTTTACATACATCTTGTTTTGTAACTTTTTCTATAAACAGCTTGGGAAAACTCCATAGAATAATGTTATGGCAGAGAACAAAATTGTGGACATTCTCATGACTGGTTTGTCATTGGGAACTATTTCCAAATGCATGAAGGTACAACATTCACAAAAAAATCTAGACAAGTAATAACAGCATATGTTATAGCAACCACCTCCCGCTCAGGTGGGAGAAGCATCCTGTCTCCTAGAGATGAACGTACAGAGAATTTAAATCGGTATCTATGAGAACACAAAACTGATGCACACAAACAGTGAGAATCAAGGGAGGAAATTCACAAATGTGAATGGGGGTGCCCTCTGGTGGTCTGAGGGGAATTGTCTACGGTGGATGACATGATAGTAGATACATACTTCATTGATCCCGAAGGAAATTCCAGAATTTTATATTATGCCTAATATTAAATCACATTATTTTCCAGCTGAAATACAACTCGATTCATGTATTCTGGCAAGCTGTTAATTAGCTGTATAGTTAAATCAGGGCCTGTATTTCCTAAGCATCTCAGAATCACACACAGGAATCGGGCCCAAAGTTCATTTAGGACTGAAAACTGTCCTACTTCAGAGTAGGATATACTGTAAAAGTTATTTATGAAGCTTCTTATTCTTACTTTCAGGGAGGAGTAGGATTGCGCCAAAGAAAGTGTGTGAAGTCAATTTTTACAACACAGAGAACCGCAAAAGTGGATATTGTAGTTTTTGTAGTTTTAAACGGTGGAAAAGCGAGATGGTGAAGTCAGCGGCAGTTGTGTGAAAGATTTATAAAATATTAGAATTTATAGATGTGTGATCCAACTGCATCACTTTATCCTAATTAGACTGCTCTAATCACAATTGTTTAAAGCCTCAATAATAGAGCGGTGTAAGACTGTCAATCTGATGAAAAGAATTATGAAAAAGTGAAACCAGAGAGGATAAATGAGTTTTGCTTGTAGAGGAGGGAGTAAAATGTAAAGAAATAATTAAAGCAAAATTCTGCCCTACTTTTACCTCTAAAGATAAAGTGAGTGAAGGCAATTTGTGAAAGCATCAGGGGCACCCGTCAGTTTGCCATACATAAACCAGAGGAGTGTGAAACATGGGGATATTCTATGATAATGAATTGATAAATTGCTGCTTACTGTATAACAGATTCTAAAATAAACAGTTGTGTACACAAATAATTTCATACAAGTATATAAAACATACTGTTACTGTATATAATAAATATAATTATTTTAATGTGTGTGCCATGGATGATGCCCACAACTCCGGGACACAGGACTGCATTATAACTACTCCACAAAACTACTACAGGAAATATTTATACTGCCTCTGCATGCAAAACAAGCTATTGTTAGCATAATTAGCCTCGCAGTGTTCCTGCATCTGGCAGTTTAACACACCCACTTTAAAATAGTAACTCAGTGTTGGGATTTGAAGGTGAGTCACAGACAGTCAGAACATAGACACAATATTTTTGCTTCCCCAGCTCTAAATTGGCAACAGATCATTCGCAATATAAAATGTCTTTCAAATTCCACACAACAGTTGTGAACATTTTAGCTTGATCTAATTTATTATTTGAAGTATTAAATGAATAATGGCTCTTAAACATGGGTTGATGTGCTCCATGGTTTGTGTGCAGGTTTCTTTGGACCCACACTGAACAGCTTCATCCATGTGTTGATGTATTCGTACTACAGCTTGTCCACCATTCCTTCAATGCACAAGTACTTGTGGTGGAAACGCTATCTCACACAAGCCCAGCTGGTTAGTACAATAATCCAATTTCATTTTTTCCACAAGTATTTATATTTTATATAAATATATATTTTATAATATATTTATAATTTGTCTGATAAACCTGAAAGGTGATGTTTTTATAGTTTCAATCCATATTTCTGAGATGCACAGAAGCATGGGTATAAACCCTAATGGAAAGTTTACTTTATCCTTACTGTCCATAAATAGTAGCCTTCTTGAATCTCCTGTATTTACTGTCGTCCTTTTCCGAACATTTATAACTGGTCAGCTAGCACGTTAACAGTTGCTTTCAATGTGATTGGAAAAATTTAGCTGGGCTGAAACTGCTAAAGGTCAAATACTCTTTTATTCTTACTAATATAAATCAACAGACAGTTTGGCTCAATAGTCTGAGATAACCAATGAACATGCTTTAGTTGCATTATTTTTTAATTAACACAGGTTTTGATTATAAATATCAGCAATGTTTATGAAAAGAAGGATCTTTTTTTTTTTTTTTTTTTTTTAAATATTTACATCCATTTCAAAATTTGTTAGTGTTTGATATGTTCCTTTTAGCTTTCATGGTAGTGTGCAGTCAAATGGACACAGATCAGGCCCTGTAGCTGCGACCAGCCGCACAGTAGGCTACATGTTATGGTGGGTGTTGTAGTTTTGACCGTTTTTTTGTTGTTTTAAACGGTGAAAAAGCGAAACGCTAAAATCAGTGGCAGTTGTGTGAAAGCTTTATGCACACTGACAAAATTTATACAGTAGATGTGTGACTAGGCTGCATGACATCATCCTAACCAGACTGCACCAATCACAAAAGCTCCTATAATATAGGGGTGTAGGACTGTCAATCTGATCAACATTATTTTGAAAAGAAAAGAAAACTGGAGATAGGATGTGAGCAGTTTGTTAGCGATAGAGGTAGAAAAATGTAAAGACAAATTTAAGCAAAATTCTGCCCAACTCTTACCTCTAAAGATAAAGCCTCAGCGTCACCAATCCATTTGTCGCACATACCCCGAGGACTGTGAAACATGAGGAAACGCTGTGGTAATAGTGATGATCTTCTGCTTATAACAGAGAATCTAAAATAAACAGTTGTGAACACTCAAATAATTGAATATAAATATATAAAATGCATATATAAATATGATTCTTTTAATGTGTGTGCCATGGATGATGCCCAGAACTCCTGAATGCAATTCGTTTTTTATTGATTTCACACGGTGTGTGCATGATTTGCATAATCTGTGCATGATTTGTGGTGCTGTAAGAGCAGAGTTTAATTTATTATTTCCGACACTGTTATTGTGTCACTGTTTCAAAGCTGCAGCTTCACTGTTACTAAAAAACTGTGCAGTATCAGTCACTGTCGGAGACACGGAGACATACAGTACAAGTTCATTATTGAACCAGTTGCACACCGAATGCAATGTTTATTAAAAAAATAATAATAAATAAAAAAGAATTCATTTTGTCCAAACGCCATTTCCTCTCTACTCCTAACCAATTAGGACACCTCTGGAGCTCTCCTGAATTTTGGTTGAGATGGGAGTAATTTCCTATTTTAAGAATCTTGATAAATAGCTCTTACTCCCACTTCTGAAGAATTCTGAGAATTTTTTGCCATTTAGGAGTGACTTCCTACTCTGAGACGCTTAGTAAATCTGGGCACAGGTATATACTGTATAATTGAATTTAGAAATAATTTTTTTTACATTTTTAGTTTAAAAAATCTTTTGAGTATTGCATTTTAGAAGGTCTATTGACCTGAAACTATGTCCACCTTTTCTTTTTCATTACATCTATAATAAAAAGACAGTAACATCAGTGAACATAAAGGCTAAAATTGTGTTTATGGTTTTCATTTCAGGTTCAGTTTATATTAACTATAACACACACATTAAGTGCTGTGGTTTTTCCCTGTGGTTTTCCTCTGGGCTGCCTTTTGTTTCAGTCCAGTTACATGGTTACACTCGTTATATTGTTCATCAACTTTTACATGCAGGTAAGTTGCATTACATTTAATAAAAAGTGCTAATTATATTTTTAAAAAATATATATACTTGCAGAAACTTGCAATGTAATTTTTTTCTATATGTTGTGTACAATATATAACTTACAAACTATACAGAGGATGGATCATTTAAAAATTCGTTTATGTAATGAAAGTGAATGCTATACATCTTTTGTTTAATTTCTTATTCTCTTCATTAAAGGCATACAGAAAAAAGCCAGCCAAAGATGACAAAGCCAGAGAGTTGATGATAAACCACCTAAATGGCATCTCATCCTATGTTAATGGAGCCAAACATAAGCTGCAGTGATGACAAATCATAACTTTTCAAAAGTCACCTTTCATGTTAACTAATCTAATAGCAGGGATAATCCTCTTTAATTGTAATAATATAATTAAGTTTTTTGTATAGAGTACTTTTTTTTAACCTTTTTTATTAAGCAGTTGTTTGTTTCTCTCAGGACTTGACAGTGTTAATGGTTTTAGTGCTGTACTTTACCTCCTTATAGAAGCAGTACTCTGAGCAATTTTCAATAATCTCAAGAATACAGTATATTGTGTGAGTAATTTGAGATTATTCTTTGCATTGTATTTTCCAAATAGTGTCACAGTAGCTCCAGGATCAGCATAGTTCTCTTAACCTCTTTCAAATCTCCCCTTTCTCGCCAATATCCCTCACAGTCCAAAGACATATGTTGTAGGCTATTTGGGTTGCTCAATTTTGGCCTGAATTCCAGCCACAAACCCAAGTGCGAAACACCTCTATGACCCTACTCAGAATTGAGTAGTATGGAAAATGAATGAAACAATTTTGTAATTGATTCTGGAACTTTGAATTTTTAAGTGTTATAAAATGGAATAAGAAAGTGTCTTCTTTCTTCACAAACGCCTTGGATGCCATGTTGTGAATAGAATGTGATCATATGACCACATAAGAAGACACAACCTGAATCCCCAAAACACTGTGCCTTGCTAAGGTAATAAAAGTATCTGGTATTGATCTTAATTTAACCCTAGCATCATGGATATCAAAATCTAATTTATAAAACCATTACCGTGTTTATATTGCCTCTTTGTAAAGCAAGCCCTGGAATTATATAACTACCTTTATTTACACTGAACATTGGCCGCTTGATTAAGGTCTTGGTTAATTGTATTTTTTACTCAGATTTTTTTACAATTCCCATTATTCATTCCATTTATATTAATTCCCTGTCTGTACAACCTAAAACACTGCTTCAGACTCTTACAGTTGTATATATACACAGGTATACCTACAGTCTTACTTTCATTTGAGTACTTTGCAAATAGCTTTCAAACATTTCTTGAATCATCCTTAACATTTTCAGAACAGTAATTGCATTTCTCAAAACAATTTGTACATACCATCAAACCAATGGATTATCTGCAAAAGCCCATATGTTGCTCAAAATCCTAAGGTTATCTCTCTAAAATATTTGTCAATGGACATTCCATTGTCAACAGAATGACAAGTCCTTGAGTCATTGTTTACAAACAAGATAATCAAGTCTTAGCCATGTTGTTTGTGTATGGGATATTCTGATAAAACTATGGCTAGGTTTAAGATGGTAGGGACTAAAAATGACAAGATTTGCTGTATAGCATATTTTAATTTTAGTAGTTCAACGATACATGGTACTGTATCTGGGAGATTGCCAGATGCTATTGGGATATGGAAAAGGACTGTTTTATAGCACTGCATAGCATAAATAATAATAGAAATACAAAGTTAGAAATTTAAACTGTTGGCCCACAGAATCCAATCCACATCACAGTGAATATCTTTCCCATCAATTCAGCATGGAAATGCATGACCTCTAATTATCTGCTGCTGCCTCACATGTATCCATGGCAGCCATCTATTTAGAACTAGACAATCATTGTTGATCTAACAAGTCAACCATTCACCTGGGGACAGTGGTAGCTCATTTGGGTAAAGTTCTGGGTTGCTGATCAGGTCAGTGGTTCAAGCCACATCTGCTACTTTTCCGCCCCTGAGGAAGGCCCTTACCCCTGTCTGCTTTATGGGCATTGTATCATGGTTGATCCTGGTCTTTGACCCATGGTTCCTACCTGGGACATGTGAAGAAAATTTCACACTAAAATGTAAAAGAGGGTTAAAATGTATAGCTGCTTGACAGCTATTTTGCATGTAATGACTTATTCAATTTACTAATACCTCAATGGGGAAAAAAATGTTCAACAGAGGACCAATATAAGATGTCAAGATCACCACAATATAAGCAATTGATAATGTAGCAAACAAAAGAAAATTGTACATAATCATTGCCTGAATAAACAAACACATTTGCAATTTGCTAAAAATAATAAGACTGATTTTATGTGCACAAATGACCAGCTGGATGTTGAGGTTGTACAAATTATTTTAAGTATTTGAATTCTGAATTGTATCCAAATGTCTGAAAAATATAAAACTTCATTTCAAAATTGTTAAGTAGAATTAACAATAGCAGAACATCATACCTCTATTATCAATTGTTTACTGTCGATTAGTATCAATTACTTACGGTATCTGGCTACTGTATCCTATTTTTATTTACGGCAAAAGTTTACTGACTTATTTCCCTGAAATGCATCATCATACACAAACTCAGTAGACTTTACATTTTTATACAGAATATTGGACTAGTTCTCTGGATTGTAGCAAATTTTTCTTTTGATTTTTTTTTTTAAAACATCAATAATATTTAGCTCTGAGACAAAATCAAGGTAACTTGACAATACATATCTATACTTGAGTTTGGAAAATAGGATATAATACATTTTTTCTTACTTAACATGTGCTTTTGTTTCTCTCAAAATAAACTAGTATTTACCAAATATTTCTGGTATTTTGTCTAAATTCAGTCTACATCCTGAAATACCTTGTTAATGACGGGGACCAGAGGAGAATGTCAAGAACCATAATGAGCAGAAAAGTCTCTCAGAACACACATCGGCCCTCAAGGTAAATGGGCTCCAATAGCAAAAATCCACAGCCAAGAACAAGAACTTGAGGATATCAGGGTTAGAACAAGACTGCTGAAGGCTGGGGAAAAAAAAAAAAAAAAAAAACTTCTCATCTTTAACTGTATAGTTTGAGTGAGCCTGTACATGAGTGGAACCCAACATGGTATTCTGTTGTACAATCCACCCAAGGAATGTTTTCTGAATACCAATTTGCTTTCCTTCTCAACACAGTGGTATAGTGATTCTATGAATTATTATATACACCCAGTTAGTTTATTTAGTTATTCATTTATATTTTTGTAACATTCTGTATAACCAAGTGTACCTGGTTCGACCCTATGTGCACGGGCGACAACATGTAGCACGGACACGAGACGAGGTCTTAATAGGAAAAAGGGTCATTTTATTTAGAAAAATGGGGAAGGAAAGGATTAAAGGAGTGAGGATGGAAAGGAAGGGAAGGAATGAAAGTGAAAAGTACACGTGCAGGTCCGAGGCAGTGCCCAGCTTGCGGGCACACGGCTGGCGGTGGGCGAAGTGGCAGAACGGAGCAAGCGGAAGCAACGATCCCTCAACGGTGCTTCTCCCGCTGTCGATGGCCGGCCTGGCCCCTCCCAACTCTCTGTGGGCGCGGCCTCAGGCGGGAGTCCTCGCTGACGTCTGTCGGCTGGGCGGCTTTCCCGGCTGGGATCGGGGTCCTTAACGCCGTCCTCCTTTTCCTCTTCGGCGGAGGGGACGTGAAGGCGGGCGCGGCGCGGGACTGAAGGTGCCGTGGGAGCAGGATGTTCTCACGCTGTCCTCAGCGCGGATATCAAACGGCGGAATTCCAGTGTCCTTTATAAAGTCTCTGGGGCGCGTCATATCGCCCCACTCGCTTCCGGCTCCACCGCGTTACGCACTTCGCGGACCCAGGACTAAACTCCGCGCCTTGCTTTTATAATGCGGAACAAGCCCGAGATCCTATTAACGTTAATCATCGCCTGCCGTCCCGAAGAGACGGCCCCGTCTCTTCGCGTAACTGCAGAAGGGGTGCCGCCTACCTAGGGAGCCTACGAAGTGAGCGAGGGGAGATTTGGGCGCACGCCGTGACACCAAGACAGACTGGTGTGTGAGAAAATACAGTAGATCAGCATTCTCTGAAAAGCTTAGACAAGCTCATCTGATGCCAATAAGCCTGCCACGGTTAGACTCTCACAGACCACACTCTATCCCATTTCTGATGCTTGTGTGAACATCAACTGATGCTCTTGACCTGTATCTGCAAGGTGTCATTCAAATCATGTGGCAGTAACACAATGCTTAAGTGCATAAGTAAGCACATATCTCCATTTCCTTCTTAATTGCTGCCATAATCCTTATTTAATTCAATACAATTGTTAGATTACTTTTTGGAGGCTGGTGGAATAAAGCCTAGATTTCAGGAACTAAACATTCTCAGAAGTAATACAGCACACTATTTACAATTGTACATGAGAAACAAATTTTATTTTACCAACCATCAAATTTGGTTTTTAGTTGGTCAATCATTAACCAATTCTATTCTTTATAACTCAGGAAACAACTTTTGCATTTAACTGCTTCTGTGCATGCTGGAAGGAGACGGGGCATGTAATTCATTCCAAGATACAGTTTTCCGACTTTAATCTAGGAGATAAAAATGTTTGTATTAGGTTTAAGTCTGGTAGAAAACTACTGTATGAGAAACTCATCTTTATGCATGCTGTCTCATGATCAGTAATGATTTATATATAAAAAAGTTATATTATATTGAAAAAAGTTAGTTATATTGTAGCCAAATGTTCTAGCTTGTGTTAATACTACCACTTTGAGAGTCTGCAACATTCTCTTTTTTAAAATAAAGGGATTCAAAGTGTAGGATCAAAAAAGAGATAAATGTCACTTATTGCACCATGCCTCATTAACTTTTTTTTCTCACATTATATAAGATTTAAACTAATAGAATTTTTATGTAAACAAATTATATGTAAATAAAATTTACAAATATTTAACATATGCAATGCTCATAATGGTTTTTAATTAGTCATGGTTAGTTTCTGTTTTCTGTCTGGGATCTGCAGGCATTGGAAAAAAAAAACTTCCTTAGGGAGTCTTAGTCTTCGGTCCCTGCAACTGGATCTGCAGTGGAATAATAACAGTTATTTACAATATGAATATGTTTAATATTTAAAATGAAGTAAAGTCTATAAAAACTAACATCATATTTCTATACATTTCTATAAATCCACTGTACATCTTCATTGTATTTTTCTGCATGCTATTTCATTCATGACTAAGCATAATACACTGTCTGACAAAAAAAAGTCACTACATTTTTCAGTATTTCATTAAACAAATTCTGCTTTGTTTGGCATGGCATTGTTTTGAAAACCTAATGCAACCTCATTTATCCATTCAGATGACTTATTATTTGGACTTTTTTTTTTTGCTCCATCAGAATTTTGTAAAATATGTCCCCTTTAAATCAAAATAGCAATGATCAGGCAGATTTTTTGATCAGGCAGTAATTATGTAGCACAAAATTAGGTGCACCTGATTTAAATAAAACGCTTTCAAGTTCTTCCAATAATGTCAATGCTTGTCATGTACTATAGGTGATATGCACGTCTCAAAAATACAGTGAGACATGTTATGCCTACCATGGTATGCGTTGCTTGTTCCCTCTGCTTGCGTCTTTGGCGCTTGGGCACCCTCTGAGAATAACTCTAGAGAATCCAACCTAGAAGGAATAGAAAAACCAAACTAGTTTTAACTATATAGGCCTAATATTTTGACCACACTCAATGCCATATTTTAGACTACCTCTTTTGCTGTTTATTACAGAAGGCTTTCATTGCATCAGCCTCTGACTGCCAAAAGCCCTGGAAAAAATATAAATAAAAAATGGCAGCAAAACTGAAGCACAAAAGTGTAATACAATGAATAAGGATTCCAACATGACTGCTTATGACACAAAAGGAACACAATTTTGTCATCTATTAATGATATTTTCAATAAAAACAGACATCTTCCTACTAGCACTCAACAACACCTGAACATCTACCAGTACTGCAACATTGTTCTCTGATGGTATGCTTTTATATCCAAGACCATAGTGATCATTGAAGTTTACTTTGGATTTAACAGAAAAATCTACTCTGATATAAATCACACTTTGGTTACAAAACTGACTTCACAAAACAAACTATATATTGTGCCACGCTGAATTCATTATATTCAGTGATTAAAGTATTTTGGCACAGCAGATATGGAATGCAAACTTCATTTGACATAATTTAGCTGAAAGGAATTGGCAGGCAGATTTGTAGGAAATGTAGATAGGGGTGCAACCATGGGTAAAATGTGTGAAACGCATGTGGCGCACACTTTGCTAAACTGTGGGGTTCCTCTATTCAGCCTGAGGGTGGAGGAGGTATGGTTTCCAATCAGTTTTGAAGAAATCTATTGTCCATGAGCGGAGAGAAGATCCAAAACCGATAGTCATTCAGACACTTCGCGTCTGATTTCATGGAAACTGGAATTCAAGATGTTTCTCACGTAATGGTGATGCAGAAACTGTCAACTGTTCAGACTTTGGAAAGATCCAGGTGCAGCCCACTTCTCTATGTGTCAAAGCAGGGAAAGAACTGGTTTATAACATAAGGCATTTACATGTCATGCTTGGGCAGTAATACTACCTCTAGCCCTTGCTCTCCATGTGCATCAGTGACCCTTGCGTGCCCATGATCTTGTAACTAGTGTTACTAGCTACTGCATACCAGGGAACAACTTACAAGGCCTGCTATTGTAACCCTGATGCCCCAAGGACCCTTCACACAGATATTTCAGTAAAAAGGATAAAAGACACCTTCAACATGTTGCTTTCCCTGGAGTTCAGTAATTCATGTAAAATCCACAGATTATGTGATGGTTATCTTTTGAATTAGGTGCTTAATCATAGTAAAAAATAAATAAATAAAAAAACACTAATATTCTAGGATTGGCTATTTCTGGAGACCTAACCAATCATAGGCGAAGCGGAATTCGTGTAAATCATAAAACAGACACGGCCCAGCACCATCAATGGCACTTTGAAAAACAATTTTTTTTTTTTTTTATGTAATCCAAAAATAATTACTGCTGATCAGGCAAAATCTCAATGATCTTTCAGTTCATTGTTTTTTATGCACAACAGCTTCAGCACTATTTAAGCACAATGGGTACATCTGATCTAATCTATATAAAAAAATGATGGTATGGTATGTCACCTCTCAATACGTCAGACCCTTTACGGACGGTCTTTCGTAATTGGGGGTGGGGGGTGGGGTTGGGGTTGTTGTGAAATGGGTTCTCCCTTTCACACAGATTTCATCTCACCTTCGTTACTACCTCTGCTCCTGGCTTAAAGTTGTAACAACAATGACCCCTGATTCCACTTCAATTCCCTTCATAAAGAATGAGGAGGGGCAATAATGATGAAATATTGCCACTTTGAAACAATTATTTAAAAAGGGCTGATGTCGCTCAGATCCTAACCTTTGGCCCTACCTAATAACATTTGCCCCAGATCCTAATGCTTTTGCTTACCTTGTCCTGATTTGTTGGCCACATGAACGAAAAACTGATTTGCAAAATGATTATATCAAAATGATTATGGTATAAATGTTTTTATGTTTTGTTAAGCTGTTTACTGTACATTACCACATTAAAATCTTAGTTGAGGGTTTTGCTTATCTATTTTTTGGAAGAAATCCCAACTCTTACACACTAAATTACCACACAAGCAGTTATACAATATTATGTTATTAGCCCTTACAATATCCTTCCAAGTTACCATTTTTTCTTTTACCCCTTTTACCGTGCTGCTGGAAACCATTGAAAACATTGTATCATCTTACATTTCTCAATAAATTTCAGAGGAAGTGTAAGAGATTAGATCTTAATCTAAGTATCAACTAAAACAAAGAAGCAAAAACATTTAAGTTTACTTATTTAGGGGGGGAGGGGGGGGGCAACATTAAGTAGGGTAGTTGTAGTCAGCTGTGTGGAGGTGTGAACACAGCTAATTTCAGGTTTGTAAATTAAGGGTGGATAGGGCCATATACCTGTGTTGCAGTGAGCAGCAGTTGTGATAAAAGAGGAGACAGCTGAAAGCCCTAAGAGAGTGAGCTAAGAAGCAGTTGAGTGTGCATGATAGGATGTGGATTAAAATAAAAATGCAAAAAAGTTAATTAGTCTAATAAATAAGTACATTTAGTCTGTGCTCTCAATGACTAGCGATGGACAGCCACATGTTAAGAAGCCACGTGTGTTTAGAATCAGATTTAGGGATCTGACTCCAAATAATAGCCTTGTGGCTTTCAAACTTTCACTCTCCCTCCATGTTTGATTACACTCTTGCTGCTGGATTTTTCCCCTCAGCAATTGTGTACAAAATTAACATTTGAGATTATGCACAACAGAGCACTGCAACACAGCGGGTATTCTGAACTATTCTATAAATTAATCTCAATGTTGTGCATATAGCTTTCCTTGCTGTTAAAGAGTAAGAGAAGTCTTATCTTGACATGAAAGACACAGGGAATAAATATATTACCTGTATAGACACTACTTCTAATTTTTAAAAGGTTTGCATAAAAGGTTTTCGCATTTATTAATCATCATTTTGGGTGATAACTATGACATCAGCAGTGAAACTGTATCAAACAGGTTTTTAACAGATTACAATGATCACATAAGTATGTGTAAAATCATTAGTGTAAAAGTACTCTATTTACTCTTGCAGCAGAGTGATCAAAACTGCATCTCATTTTCCATCCCACAGAGTTTTGCATTTCACCTCACAGAAAGGTCTTGAAAGGTAAATTTTAAGCTCTGGTGACCAACATGGTAGTGGTGAGTATCTAAAGGGTGTACAGAGCATATGACTAATGTTAGCCTTATGAGGCAGTCTCCTGTAAGGGTTTTCTATTAATCTTGAAGTAGTTCCCTGAGATCTTGAGTACCTGGTCTTCCTTCACTCTCCAGTCTAACTTACCCCAACCATCTTAATTGAATTTATATCAGGTGATTGTGGAGGCCAATCATCTTTTTGTACAAATGTACTTGCATACTTAGAGGTGTGTTTGTGTTTATTGTTCTGTTGGAAAACAAATGATGGTCCAAGTAAGCACAAACCAGATGGGATGGCATGTTGCAGCAAAATGTTGTGGTAGCCATCCTGGTTAAGTGTTCTCCACAATTTGACCACGTCATCAATAGGGTCACCAGTAAAGCCACACACCATCTATGCCTCCTAGTGGGAACCACCCATTCTGGAACCAACTGTTCAACCTTTGTACGTCTAAAAGACGCAGCAGTTAGAACCAAAAATAAAAAAATTGCACTCAGACAGTTTTCTACTGATCTACTTTCCATTCCTTGTGTTTCTTGGCCAAGACAAAGCTCTTCGTGTTGTTGTTCTGTAATGGTTTCTTTGCCGCAATTTAATCATATCAGAGATGTTTATGGGGCTGTAAACCAGTGATTTCTGAGGCTGGTCATTCTAATAAACTTATCCTCTGCAGCAGAGGTAACTCTTGATTTTCCTGGGAAGCACCAGTTTCATTATAGAGTGTAAAGGTTTTGGCGACTACATTTGCAGATACATTCAAATATTCACATTTTTTCAGATTGACCCACCATTTTTTAAATAATGATGGACTGCCTCTTCTCTTTACTTAACTGAGTGATTCATGCCATAATATGGATGTTGAATAATTATAGTAACACTAATAGGGCTATTGACTCTGTACCCACCTTTCCTCTACAGAAGACGACGGATGGCCTAAAGCACATCAAGAGGACACGAAATGTCACAGATTAATGACAATGCACAATTTAAAACTATTTTAGATGACTATCCCATGAATCTGTTGAGACAATGACATGGGTGTGCGCCAAGGTGTCATTAAAATTAAATATAGTTATGTGGATAATCTAAAACATAAAAAATATTCTGGGTTGTTTATATTTACTACATCATTCCATACATGTTATTTAATAGTTGATGAATTCAGTATTAAGGAACAATGTAAAAAAATAAATTAAAAAAAGGTGTTCAAACCTTTGTCTGGTACTGTGTGTGTGTGAGAGTGAGTGTGTGAGAGTGAGTGTGTGAGAGCGAGTGTGTGAGAGCGAGTGTGTGAGAGCGAGTGTGTGAGCGCGCGCGCGCATACTCACACAGTCTTGGTCAAAACTTTAAATTCTATGTGTTTTTGTGTAAAAAGCAAGATCTATAAAAGACATGGATCAGTTTGGTGTGAAAGAACTCGACAGGCCTGACTTCAACCTGATAGAACACCTTTGGGATGAATTAGAGCGGAGATTGCGAGCCAGGCCTTCTCGCCCAACATTAGTATCTGACCTCACAAATGGTCAAAAATTCCCATAAATACTCCTAAATTCTAAAGCCTTCCCATCAGAGTTGAAGCTGTCATAGCTGCGAAGGGTGAGCCAACATCATATTAAGAATTAATATAATTAAGAACTAGATGTTAATGAAGTACATAGAGTATGCATGTGAAGGCAGCCCAGCGAGACACACCGGATATATTGAATAAAAAATAAAAAAATCCTGAAATGGTCCTACACAACCAGAGCAAATTGACTTTCTACAAAAAGATAATTTGAAATAACTAAGTAACAAAACCAACACACAACATATCCATAAGCATCAAAATCACAGTATCTATGATCATACAGTCTAAACTGTTTTATAATGATTTAAATGTATATTTCCTTTACATTTAATGCTATACAACATAACATTATAGCGTAAAAGTTTAATAATAATAATAAGTGTAGGACGACTTTCACACACCAGGTTAGTTAAAAATTTTGCTCGTCTTGCGGATGTGTCTCTGACCTGAACACCTTCTACACTCACTCAGCTAACAGTGCTGAAGTAACAATGCATTGCTATGCTCGTTATACACATATGACTTTGTGGCCCCTACCAACATTAAGGTACCACAACCATCATTAAATTTGCTGATGACACTGGTGGTGGGCCTGATCTCTGACAACGATGAGACAGCCTATCTGGAGGAGATTATAAATCTGAAGAACTGGAGCCAGAGGAACAGCCTTCACCTTAACATCAGCGAGACAAAGGAGCTGATAGTGGACTTCAGTACAAAGATGCTTAAGAGACTTTAGACTGCCCTCTAAGGTGCTTAGGAACTTTTATTCCTGCACAAGAAACATCACAACCTGGTTTGGGAACAGTACCATGCAGGACAGACGAACTCTACAGAGGGTGGTGAGATCAGCTGAGCACACCATCCGTACCAAGCTCCCCAACCTGCACTCAATCTACAACAAGCAGTGCTGGACCAGGAAGGCCAGGAAGACCATTAAGGACCTTAGCCACCCCAACAATGGACTGTTCTTTCTGTTGTAGTCAGGAAAGCGATTCCGTCCCTAAAGGCCGACACAGAGAGACTGAGGAGAAGCTCATCATCCGGCAGGCTATATGGACTCTCAATCATAAGACCACATCCTGTAGGACTTAACACTCTGTCTGCTTTCTCACACAAAATTTCACTACTCATCATGATGCACATTAAACACTAACTTACATTTGCACATTTTGCACACCATGGAACTTTGACTTCGTTTTGCACATTAATCTGCATGTTGTCTTGCTCATAACTGGACATGGTTTTCAAATTTCAATTTTATTTATTATATGTACTGTATATAATGTAATTTTTTTTTACAGCTAAAAGTTTCTATATTTGTATTTTTTCCACTTATTTCATACATTATATTCTTATTTGAAAACTATATGCAACTGTAAATGTACTATATGTAACTGTAAATGTACATGTAATCTAATGTTTAGGTCACTAGTGGTCAGACATTTCACTTCATATAATACTGTGCATGACTGTATGTAACAAATAAAATTTTAATTTTGACACGAATATACTGTACAATGTAAAGCATACCAATCCACTTGACTAAATAGTTGTCCCAGTTTGCCACACCGCCATCATTTGGCCAAAAACCGTAACCATGCCTAAGTAAATGAATCTCGCGTCAAATATAGCAATGTAAGTTCAAGTTCCATACAATGATTAAAATGTTTTTGTTTTTTTTCATGGGAACAATTTCACTAAGAACAAAAAAGCAATGAGCTGCATCATCTCCATTCATTCACCTCACAAACACCTTTGGTAAAAACATTCATCCAAATCACAGCTCTTTAGAAACAATATTCTCTGATCAGAGAAAAAGAAATGCAAATGTTTGCAGATACAAGTCAGAGATAGAAACAGCTGCAGACAAATGGCAGTAGGATCATCATCAAATGGGGTTGCCTCGATTTAGTGAAAGTATATTTACAGCAACGACAAAGTGTGGAGAGAAATAAGTCATCTGACACTTTATCTTTAAACACTGCCAGGCCAAAAAAGGTCACAATTTCAGAGTCTAGTTATTAAAAAAATAATATACTGGAATTGTATTAGGAACTGCCTAATGCATTTCCACATGTACAGTGCGATGAGAACTCAGGAATGGACTAAATGTGTGGCCTACTTTAGGCTTTTTTCCCCCCATGCAAATTGGCCTCCACATTCCATACCATAGTCAAAGCTAAATAAACGTAAATAAAATATTAACTCTTTAGCCAGACCATGCATTTCCCAGTAGTTTTTCTATTGTTACTCTTGTAACATTTTAACTACATGTGCTTCTGTACATGTTACCTGTCTTTGTGTTACATGTAGTTAATGGTTGTGGCAGAAAATAACCTTACAGATATTGTGTAAGAGTAGAAGAAAACAGACCACAATTTCTTCTTCAATGTTCTTTAGGGAAAGACAGTTCTGCTCCAGCTGACCCAACTGCTGCACTACAGCCTTCTGGAAGCATTCCAAATGAATAAGCCTTCATGAAAGAAATAGAGCATTGATTTACATATTCAGTAAGGTACTATTTTACATACATGACCATCACTAAAGTTTTACTGTAGGAACTTGTATATACTTCCACAAAAAAGTATTCGAACACAAGGTCAACTGCTGTACATTGAAGTTAATTGTTTTAATTTAATGCACCTTTTATTTGTTGTGACAAGTGTTTCTTCGTGCCGAGATGTGCCCTGTTGCTAAATAATTAATCTCTGTACGTCAACTCTTGGCTCTAGTTTCATCTGAAGACTGTACATGTTATTAAAAATTATAAAATCAACAAGAGGACTAAAAGGACAAGGACAGGGGTTATTTTAAAACATTCTGGAACCAAGATTACCCTCTACCAAAGTGATGGAAAGACTAAACAGTTGGAAACAAAATTATCTGATTGATCAATGAGGTCATCGATCTGGGCCCGTTTTCACAAAGATTCTTACAATTCTTACAAATCTTAGCCTAAACAGTCCTAGCTGGGAGTCCTAAATTAAAAGTGATTTAGAAAACATTCAGAGCAACTCTGGGGAAGGAAATAAAAACCTTTATCTTAGTGAGGAGGTGTGGTTGACCCCGTTGCTAGGGATGAGGCAGCAATTCAAGGATGGGATTGGTTGATTAAATAGGCTCTTTGTGAAAATAGAATATATGATCATTGAATAGTCAGTGAAATCATAATGTTTGTATATAAAAAAAATTCTATAATCATGACTACAGGCAACTTATGCAAAGTTTGTTATAGACTAAATATCAAAGTTAATTAAAACTGCCAAATGTTAAAAATGTGTCTACTTTTGAAGCAACCAATTTCTCTGCAGTAATTACTATATTTAAATTCTTTTTAATTTACCAAACAGATTTTATTTGAAATCTATTTCAGATTAATGGAAGCAAAATGGCTCACCTTTTACCAATTTACATGATTGGAGGACAGTCTATTTAAGTTGCACTTTTGGAAGATATGGAGCCAACAATCCAAGAGAGATGGAAGGAAGTAAAAACAAGAAAACCAAACTAGACAGAAGAGCAGTGTTTACTTTTATATTTAGTGTTTGGAGAATAGTTCTTCTTTCCACTATTTTGTCCTCTGCTAGAGAAACTAAAGAAGCTAAAGATTTAGTCCTAAATTTAAAAAAAGAGATATTCTAAGAAAATATCATAATTCTAAGAATCTTCACTGGATGCAACGTTTAGACTTAAGAAGCTTTGTGAATATGGGCCCTGAAACATAAGAATTAATTGATCAAGCTTGGTAGAGTTAGCATCAGTTTGGTGATATGTCAATTGCTGACTTGATCCAGTTGCTGCAAGCAAGGGATATGCAACCAAATAACTGTTACAGTGGAACCTTAGATTGCAAGTAACTTGGTCTGCAGGCATTTTGCAAGATGAACAAAGTTTTACAGTTGAAACCAGATATTTACATCAGAAAAAAAAAACTTTTCTTCACTTTCAAACATTAAATCAGAATAAACTCTGTTTTAGATCAATAAATATCAACATTTTTTGCATTTGTTAAATGTCAGAATTAAGCAAGGGAGGAATTTTTTTTAAATTACTTTCAGTCAAAAATGTATATACACTTCCTTAGTATTTGGTAGAATTGTCCTGAAACCAAATGGTTAGGCCAAACGTTTCGGGTATCCTTCCGCAAGCTTTCTACAATAGTTTGCTAAAATTTTCCCCTCTCCTCTAGACAGAACTGGTGTAACCGGGTCAGGTTTGTCGGCCTTCTTGCTCACACTCGCTTTTTCAGTGCTGCTCACAAATTTTTATGGGATTGAAATCAGGGCTTTGTGATGTCCACTTCAATACCTTGACTTGTCCATTTGGAAGACCCATTTACGCCCAAGCTTTAACTTCCTGGCTGATGTCTTCAGATGTTGCTTTAATACTGTATATCCACATAATTTTCTTTTTTCATGATGTCTCTAGAAATTATGATTTTTGTCCCCATGTGCAGTTGCAAACTTCAGTCTGGCTTTTTTATGGACTGAATCCGTCTCCTTCCTGAGCAATATGATGGATGTACATTCCCATGTTTTTTTTTATACTTGCATATTATTGTCTGAAAGGATGAACATGGGACCCTCAGGCAGCAGGAATTTGCAACCACGTACGAGTCATACTTGTGGAGATCCACAATTCTTTTCCTGATGTCTTGGTTGATTTCTCTTGATTTTCCCCATGTCGTCAAAAAAAGAGGCTCCGTGTTTGACGTGTGCCTTTATACAGTACCTGTATGCATCCATTGGTGTGGCACCAATTAACTCACATGAAATCACTTAACCTATCTAAAGCTTCTTAAGCTCAGAATGAAATCATCTGAGTTTTCCTTTTGTTTAAAGACACAAACATTTACATGTATGTATACTTCTGACTTTGATGAAAATAAAAAATAAAAATTCTCCCTCGCTCGATTCTGACGTTTAACAATTGCAAAAATGTTTTTATATTTATTGATCTAAAACAGGAAAGGGTTACTCAGATTTAATGTTTGACATTAAAGGGGAAAAAAGTGTTTTTTTCCTGAAGTGTACGTACGTTGATCTGGTTTCAACTACACGAGTAGTACGCATGTGCTATGTCTGCCAAGCGTCATATGATCACAAGTAAGCCAATGGTCCTTCTCACGAGTGAGCTACGGGATTATGGGTAATAGTCTCCTATGCTCAGTCTCGGTGCATGTGCGTCATTCATATACTCAACATGTGTGCGCGCATGCAGTTTACTATAACATTGTGACCATGAGCGTGTGTGCGTACGTGTAAACCAAAAGCAAGTGTCAGAGGATCCTTGTTAAAACAGTGTTTCCATTTGTGTGTGTTTGTATGTGTGAAAGTTGTCCTACACTGTAATCCCCTCCCTCCTCCTCTCACCTTTACACACACTAACGGAAAAATTGCTCTGTCGGGTTTCTTTTTAAAAGGTAAAGTGCTGGTTAATTTGTTTTATTTTTGCTTAACGGCAGTGATTCCATTAGTCTGTGTGCACGCATTAGAGACGTCATTAGAGAGGTTCCTTGTTAAAGAACTGACAGAGCAGTGTTTCCGTTAGAGCGCTTGCATTCCAAGGTCGACTGTATTTACTTGAATTTACTTTAAGAGTATCCTTTTTATTATTTATTTATTTACTGTATTTATTATTATTCATGATTATTTATTATTTTTTATTATAAACTGGGTGGTCTACTAAATTTGCCATTTGGTAAATTGTTTCTCACATCTAGATGCGACAGTTGAAGTCAGGCATTTACTGTACATACATCTTTACCACTACTTTATTTTAAGAAATAAAGAAATTTTCAGAAAACATGATATTCATACAACAATGGTCATTAGGGCCAAACTGTTAAATTTTAGTTTCATCAGACCAGAGGACATTTCTCTAAAAAGAGATTTGTATGCAGCTTGTACAAAACAGCCTATTGTCAATATTGGGTCTTGTTTTACTGTGAATATAGATACTTTTGTACCCATTTCTGCCATTGTCTTCACAAGGTTGTTCTGGGACTGATTTGTACCTTTCATACCAAAGCACATTCATCTCTAGGAGACAGAATGTGTCTCCTTCCGGAGTATTATGATCCCATGTGCTGTGTGGTCCCATAGTGCACTGTATATACTTGCATATTATAGTAGGTACAGATGAATGTGGTACCTTCAGGCATTTGGAAATCGTTTCCACGTTGTTCCCAATGAACCAGACTTATGTAGGTAATTTTTTCTGTGGTCTTGGCTGATTTCTTTTGATTTTGGTCCGATGTCAAAGGGGGCAGGGAGTTTGAAGGTAGCCATTTAAAGGCACAGTTAACTAAGTGTAGGTAAACAACAACTCACTGGAATTGTGATAGTAGATATTACATATTTAAAGTACAATTATTTTACTTTAACAAACATTTAAATATGTTTATTAAATTTATTATTATTACATATTACATTTAACGTACAATTTGTAAACAATTGTTTAAACATTACTTGTGTTATGCATAAAGTAGATCTTAACTGACTTGCTCAAACTCAAGTTTGTTGACACGAAATCCGTGGTGTGGTTTTATAATCTATTTTAATAACTGACTGCAAAATATGAAAATGAAAGCTGAAATTCTGATTTTTTTTATCTTAAGCCTGAATGTGTACAGCATACAGTATAGCAAAAATGGAAGAATTGGCCTTGCTGTTTCAAATGTATCCAGAGGGGCACGTTTTGAATGTAGAGCAAAAACCAGAAACTGTGGCCCTGTTATTACAATACTGTTGGAGGAGACTCTATAACTGTATAATGGGAACAGGCTTACCTTTGATCATGAACTGTTTTTAGCAATGATGATATAGTCTTCTGGCAGTCAGTCAAAGATCTCAGTGACTTTGTTTTGGTCTTCTTATGTCTGGACTGTAAATGGAAGTGCACACTTTTCTGCTTTAATAATGCCGATTTCAATAATTTTTGTATACACATAGGCTGTCATAGAATGATTACTTACAGAGAAGTATTCTCTTAGCTGAGCTTTGAAGGAATCAAAGGCAGCCATGACTCCAGAATTCAACTCTGCTTCAGATTTTTCATCTTCTCTCAATGCTTGTGTTATGGATTCTACAAACAAATGCACACCATTCACCCCTTTATTTTAGTTTTATTGTTGTCGGAACTAAAAACACAATCACATTCCTCAAAAATTACCAGTGATCTAATTTTATGATAGATTCATCCTTCCAAGTCAATGGAACATATTTATAGTCAATGCATTTTGATAATCAAACATTATGGATTGTGCAACACAAATGCAAGATTAAAAAGAGAGAGAGAGAGAGAGAGAGAGAGAGAGAGAGAGAGAGAGAGAGAGAGAGAGAGAGAGAGAGCAGAGCCATGGTAAACTGCCACACAGTGGCGGTTTTAGGCATGGACGAACTGGGCATTTTTTCACGACTCCAGGGGGCAGCACTTGGGGGGGGGGGGGAATGCGCCGGCGCGCCGCTAAACGTTTATATATTAATATATCTGACTTTGGCGCGGCGGCGCCCCTGTGCACGTTTGCTGAAAAGGTGCCGCACTGAAGCTGTTAGAAGTGGAAAGGGGACCGGAGGGGAGGAGGCGCGGAGGAAAGTTCACCTCTCCCAAAAGGAGGGGAAATCCATCCAGTGGTGGCTAAACACCTTGACTTTCTAACAAATAGTGGCGCACATTTCATTTACAATATTATAAACTCAGAGCTATAATTTATTTCATTTGTTTTTTCAAAATTATGTGAAATGGCTAAAAATGGCAATAAAACGAATAAAATGATTATGTGGAGGTGAATTGGTTTAGTCCGACTTCTAGTTGTGATTGACAGTGGGGGGGAAGAAGAGGAGAAACGAGGAAAATATTAAGGTATGCAACAACGTGCTCTCTGTATGATTACTGTATCATGTCAATGAAGTTCTAATGATGATTAGTGTAATAACGTTAGTTAGTTTGTTAGCCGTCTTGCTGGCCTAGTCTTGCAGATGAGGAGCTGGCAGAGCATCAAAGATGAGATCACTGCATTTAAAATGCAAAGAACATTACCAAATAAGTTTATAAATAAATTTAAGGCAGCTCAGGAGGCAGACAAAAGTTTCAGCTGAGTTATGGGCTTTATCAAAGTCAATAAAACCAATGCATCTCAAATCTAAGGGTTGAATGAAGCTGTGCAGAGGATTTATCGAAAAAAATATGCACGTTTAAGAGAGAGGAAAACTATTTTTTTTTGGAACGATGAGGGCCAAAATGTTATAATTAACTTCATGTCTGAAAAGGGCTTAAAGATTCCTACCTTTAGCACACTCCGGTGAAGGGGAGATGAACAGTTTTCTGGGTTTGAGTATAGAAAATGAGAGCTGCTCCTCACCTCCAACCTCACAACTTTCATTCAGTTCTGTTTAAAAAAGATTCAAATTACATGCCGAAAAAAGGCAACAAAAATTAGCTTTTTATTGTTGTCTGAAGTTAAAGTGTGAAACAATCACATGCAACATACCTGCCGATGGTGGTTCTTTGCATAAAGGCACAGATGGTTCTTCATCTATAGTGTATTCCTAATATAAAAAAAAAAATGTTTAAAAGGCTGTAGCAGTGCAGGAGATGAAACTGTTTAGAGGGACTCTGGTAGTAAGTGAGTGAATGTAAGTCATCCTACACAGTAAAATGCAGGTTAATTAGTTTTATTTTTACTTTATATTTCGTATTATTTGTATAAGAATATTTTTGGGCCGTTTCCCCTGTTGGGCCCTTGAACAAGGCCCTTAACCCTCAACTGCTCAGATGCATGATGAGATAAAAAATGTAAGTTGCTCTGAATGCTTAAATGTAAATGTGTGTGTGTGTGTGTGTGTGTGTGTGTGTGTGTGTGTGTGTGTGTGTGTGTGTGTGTGTGAGAGCAGTGAAAAAAATTTAAGCAGCTTTTCAGGAGACTAGAATACCATATGATACTGTGTGAGATTTAATAAATAAAATACATGAGTCTGATGATAAGGAGGAGTTTCATTAAATTAATATTTCCCCATAACAGCCACTGCAGAGAAACTTTTTGAATGCAATATATAGTAAATACTATTCAGTATTACAGTGATAAGCCAGAACATGTAGGTGTAGATGTAGATCCCTCCTGTGCCTCCAAAAAGCCTGACCCATTAAAGCACAGACACCAATAAGATATCTGATGGTTCACTGTTTTACACGTTGACCACTACATTAATAGCATATCCTTGAATCTTGAAGGTCATGATCTCCATGGATTGGACTTTGTTGATTAAATTTAGATCTGGGGAATTATGAGACCTTGTCAACACCATGAACAGTATAATTTACCCTAAACCCTTCCTGACCAAGGGCAGTGCACAGTATCCTGCTGAAAAAGGCACTGCTTATGGACTATCGCTACCATGAAAGGGTGTGTTGGTCTGCAGTAATGTTTTGGTAGATGCATAATGATGAAAAATATAATAATAATAATAATAATAATAATAATAATAATAATAATAATAATAATAAATGTATTATTAATTATTATTATGCATCTACATTACTGCAGACCAACACACCCTTTCATGGTAGCGATAGTCCATAAGCTGTGTGTCCTTTAATTTAATCAACAAAGTCCAATCCATGGAGATCATGACCTTCAAGATTAATAATAATAATAATAATAATAATAATAATAATAATAATAATAATAATAATAATAATTCACTGCCCATAATAATAAATTGTATCTTAAGGCAGTTAGCTAGCAGCAGACAATTTGCAACCAGGTGACTCCCCCATCGAGCATAGAAGAGAAGTGGCACGGACACTAGTGTTCCAATATGAAGGTGTTATCCACCCCCCACCGCACATTTCCAACATTCAGACAGCCGAGGCACTGGAGAAAGAAGCTGCATCTTCACCAATATGTTTATTTAAAAAAATAAATAAATAAATAAAATCACATGACTATTTTGGTAACATTTACCCAGCATTTGGTGGATAGCCCTCTGCCAAATGGAAAATCTACTTGCACATAACTTAGGTGTAATTTCAGTACCTGGGTTGATGGTTGTGAATAACATTCACAACCATTGCATTAGTATGAAATAACCAAAATAAGCAGCAAGAGCCACCCCTTAAATCTGTGGAGCTGTGGTTCAAAGTCACACTGTACTGTTGTGTAGATTTCACAATGAGACACTACTGTAGAAATAGATATAAAATACCTTATTAGGTTCAAAAGGTTTCTCCATTGGAAAAAAAGAACCTTGAAAAAATGTATTGTCTTGAAACCCTGCAATTGGGGGGAGAGGTTGGGAGGGGGGGGGGGGGTAATAAAAACAGAATTAACCCACTGTACATATTCTAATGGCATTTTATCCTACTAGGTTTAATACTGATCTGATACAGTTGCATACAATGAAAATCACAAAAAATACAATAAAATGAAAATCTAAAACCAATTAATTTGATGCATTTTAGATTAGGGCTTAAATTAACAAAATTGTCATCAAAATGTTCACATACTGTTTTTAGCGCACAATTGCTCAATGCTGATTCTGTTGCCAATTAATAAATTTTTAAACATTGATATTGTGTTCAGTTTAAAATAAAATAAAAAAATGTTTACATTGTTCATATTGTCCTCTACTGATGTTAATAAAAGGCTAATGTATTACTGTAGTCTTGTGAGCACAATAATCAAAACTCACAATTATGTGCATGTCCTGCAAGGAAGCAATTTTTATCAGTCTACAAAGACAGATGTGAACTTCATACTACTACTACTACTACTACTACTACTACTACTACTACTACTACTACTACTACTACTACCTTGGAATACAAGATTTTATCCCCATATATCCAAACCTGATTATCCGATGTGTGTTAATTATATATAAAGAAACACCTAATAAATGTGCTGTGTGCTCTGCATGCATGCATTTTCCTCTTTAAAAGCACATTGGCGAGTACGGATATAGCGATGTACAGTTAAAGTTTGAAATCGTTGCCTACTTAGACTTCTTAGACTACTTAGAGTTTTGTTAAAAACTAAAATGAATGCATGAGCCTTATTGAGAGGAATGTAATTAAAAATTATAAAATGTATATGGTAACGTAACATCGATTTTATTTTGTGGCAATTACAATGGCAATTTTAATTTATTTAGTAAAAAGATTGTATGCATACCCCACACTGCCTTGGGACTTTATTTTAATTAGACAATATTTAAAAGGTTAAATATTAAAACTATGGTTACCATTTACTGCCATGTTAATCAAATGATTATTTTTCACTATCATTCTCTGGTTGAATGTTTAATCAATCATGAGGTTAATCAACTTAAAATAAATACAAAAATAAATAATAGACTTATCATTTAAAATATATATATAATTAGGTGCATCCCTAATATGTAGAAATTATTAATGTTTGTTTATTATGCAACACTGCTTGATAGGGACAGAATTTTTCTGGACTAGTACAATGACAATGACAGTGCCTGTACTCATGTTAACCCAGGTTTAAAAAAAAAAAAAAAAAAAAAAAGCGAAGCAATCCAATGCATGCACACAAAAGGAAGACAAAACGAACCCATCATCTGACAGCTGCTTCCAAATACCACGCACAATAGATGTACCAATCCGGAGACAAGATTGATTTTTATTTGTCTTGACACAGTATGTCAGAAAAGTGAGTACACCCCTCACATCTCTGCAAATATTTAGTTATATCTTTTCATAGGACAACACTGCACAAATGACTGTGAAACAATGAAAAAGTAGTCAGTGTAAGGTTTGTATAGCAGTGTAAATATTTTGTGTGGCCACCATCATTTTCCAGCACAGCTTGAATTCTCTTGGCCATGGAGTTCACCAGAGCTTCACAGGTTGTCATTGGAATCCTCTTCCACTCCTCCATCACAACATCACGGAGGTGGTGAACATTTGACACCTTGTGCTTCTCCACCCTCCTTTTCAGGATGCCCCAGAGGTGTTCTATGGGGTTTAGGTCTGGACATGCTTGGCCAGTCCATCATCCTTTACCCTCAGCCTCTTTAGCAAGCCAGTGGTCATCTTGGAGGTGTGTTTGGGGTCGTTATGATGCTGGAACACTGCTCTGCGGCCCAGTTTCCGGAGGGAGGGGATCACGCTCTGCTTCAGTATGTCACAGTACATGTTAGAATTTATGTTTCCCTCAATGAACTGTAGCTGCCCAATGCCAGCAGCACTCATGCAGCCCCAGTTCACGACACTTCCACTACCATGTTTGACGGTAGGCAAGAAACACGTCTTTGTACTCCTCACCTGGTTGCCGCCACACACACTTGACACCATCTGAACCAAATAGGTTCATCTTGTCTCATCAGACCACAGGACATGGTTCCAGTAATCCTGGTCCTTAGTTTGCATGTCTGCAGCAAATTGTTAGCGAGCTTTCTTGTGCATCATCCTTTTAGGACGACAACCATGCAGAGCAATTTGATGCGCTGTGCGGCGTACGGTCTGAGCACTGACAGGCCACTGACTGACCTCCCATCCCTTCAATCTCTGCAGCAATGCTGGACGCACTCATCCGTCTGTTTTCCAAAGCCAATCTTTGGATCTGACGCTGAGAACGTCACTCAGCTTCTTTGGCCGACCATGGCGAGGCCTGTTCTGAGAAGAACCTGTGCTCTTAAAGTGCTGGAGGGTCTTGGCCACTGTGCTGCAGCACAGTTGCAGAGTGTTGGCCATCTTCTTATAGCCCAGGCCATCTTCACGTAAAGCAACAATTCGTTTTTTTAAGGCCTTCTGAGAGTTGTTTGTCATGAGGTGCCATGTAGAACTTTCAGTGGCCAAGTTGAGAGAGTGGAAGAGCTTTTATACCAAATTTAACTCATCTGCTATCTGGTGACACCTGAGACAGTGTAACACTAATGAGTCACATGACAAATGGAAAGGAAAACAACCAATTGTGCTCAATTTGTACATTTTCACACTGTACAAATTGAGCACAATCAGTCATTTCCTTCCCCTTTGTAATGTGACTCAGTGTTACTAACTAACTAATTAATTAATTAATTAATTAATACTAATTAATTAGGGGCATACTCACTTTTGTTGCCAGGGGTTCAGCTATTATTGGCTGTATTTTTTACACTGACTACTTTGCATTTATGCAGTGTTGTCATATAAAAAGATATAACTAAATATTTGCAGAGATTTAAGGGATGTACCTCACTTTTGTGACATACTACACAAGTATATTTGCCCACCACTTTTAAAAAACAGTCTAGGAAAACGATGTAATCGATTATCTAGTAGAGGACAGTTCCCTCTCGCTCTACTCCTTCTATACCCGTTTTTATCAGGCCATTATGACAGGTGAACACTGAGAAGCGATAAATGCAACAGATGCAGGCTGCTGAAAAGAAAAAAAAAAGTATGTATAGTCGCACACACTTTGCAGACAAACAGTTTTGCACAGTGAACGAGAAGCATCTTTAAAGACAAGGCATGATGGATATTATAACAGGCCAGGTACAGTAACTCCTTTTCTCTTTGCTTAATTGTTATGCGAGTTTGGTAGTGGCTTTGGTAGTGCTATGAAAGAAAGCAACTATGCTGGGGTGTTCACTACAACACTACATAAAGCGTCTCTCTGTGCTATGTGCCTAGCAAAACAGACTGTGTAAATGTTAGACCACTTATTTTCATGCAGATATGCATATCTAAAAGTATTTTAAGAGAACACTGTGCGAGAAAGAGAGAAACACAGCATCAAAGATTTAGCCTACTAACCCTGTCCTTAAATCTACCCACATGTTGGCAAGTGAAATACAATTTTCTGCACTAAATATGCAGTATTTTGGATTAATTACAAAAGAAGTATACCAAGTTTAAACCTGTGTTTTTCAAAACTGACCTGAAAAACAGACTAAAAGGGGAACACCTGGCTGCATATCTGCAAGCATCAGTAAATGAACCAGCACCAGAGGCATTCCCATATGAGCAAGTATTGAGGATATTCTTTTAAAAAAAAACAAGAAAGATTAAATACTGAAACAGTGCAACCTTTGTACACTAAGGAGTGTTTAGTTCTTAATTTACTCTTCACATATGGGTAGATAGAGGGGAGGGTTAGTAGGTTGGTGAAAATTTATAAAAATATTAAATAAATACAAATAGTGCTAATAGTATTTTTTTTTTATTTTTTGTTCGTTGTACAGGTATGTACATGACCACTTTTGTGCTGGCAGGTAATGCCGGCTTGCTCCCCTGGCTAATACCACAAGTATATTTCAGACCTGTGAGAAAAAAAAAATTAAAATGTCGAGAAGATTATAGTTTTATATTCCATAGACAAAGTTAATGACTTTAGAGCTTTTGAAAATGAAAAGAGTTGTCCAGATGATGATCAACACCATTGATAAAAAGGATAAGTCACAGAAGATCATTGTTAAAGGGCTATTCGCTGAGCGTTTTATGGTGCAAACCATATTAATGGAAAGCTAACTGGAAGGAAAATGTGTGGGAGAAAAAGGTGCACAAGCAACATACTGTAGATGTTAACGATGCCATGGCAAAAAGATGTCAAAGAATTGGAATACTTCACAAGGCTTGGAGTGAGGCTAGAGTCAGTGAATCAAGAGGCATCATGCACAGAAGTTATCAGGACATCTCCAACTATTGCATTCCTATTATCAATCCAGTCCTGAACCAGAGACAATGTCAGCAGTGTCTTGGACTAAGGAGATAAAGAACCAGACCATGGGTCATTGTTCTTGTCAGATCAAACAACATTTTGCATTTGTTATGAAAATCAAGTTCCCAAAGTCTGGAGGATTAGTGTACTGTAGGTGTACTCTCACACATGATTTTTTTTCTGTACAAGATAGTTACTTTCTTTTATGGTTAAAAGCCATTTAAGCTAGATAAAAAAGAGCACCACATATTAAAATAAAGATTGAATATCTTTGCAATGTAAAAAATTATATACACAGCAATAACATACTGATATATAATACAGTGATTTGCAAGTATTTTTTGCGAGAATAAAGAATGAGCAATCATTAGCCTTGTTCAAATTTATGTAGCAATGTTGTTGTTTTTTTTTTTGGGGGGGGGGGGGGGGGGCAACCAGATTTGAATTTTGGCATGTTGCTCACATGCTCTACCACATTTGCAAATAGCATGTGCAAAGGGGAAAAGATCAGGTGCTTATATCCATCATTTGCTTATTTTTCACACAAAAAGAAACAGCAGCAGCAAAAAATAAATAAAGAAATAAACTTTTGGTAGGTTGTGAATGATTAATTTGAAAAAATTACTGTTGAATAAAATATCAAATTGTGTCCCTTAATGCCCCTTTGAATCATCCAACTCCGAGTTGAATCGATTCCGAAACCATCCAAGTCAACCATTAACAATGTAAAAACAAAAAGCTGATGTCTCGTCTAATCAGCAGTAAGAATCAACATGCCCATGTGTGGTTTGCGAATTAAATTCTTACCACAGATCTTGAGTGGCAGATGTCTCGTCCAATCAGAAGTATGAGTTTCTTACAGCTGATCTTGAGTGGCAGATGTTTCATCTAATCAGCTGTAACAATTTCATTCTCAAACCACACCTAGCTTTTTCGGTTTATTGATTCTTACTGCTGATTAGACAAGACATCAGTCACTAAAAAAATAAAATAAAATACAGGAAGTACTGCAGCCTCATGGTCATTTAAATGCATTTTCATTTATGGATTCATTTCAGTATTTTAGGATTTGGTCAGCCAAGTTGTGTTAAATGTGCTTTCAAAATAAATTTCTTAATTCTTGTGCGTCTTGAGTGACAGATGTATTTTCTAATCAGTGATAAGAATTTCATTTGCAAACTATACCTAGCGTTTCTGGTTTGATTGAATTGCCATTGTGTTTTCTCATTTCGTATGTCGTTGTGTTGTCATTTGTGTTGTTTTCAGCTTTGTTGGTTTATTTTTTTTATTTAATTTTTGTTTTGCACCTCTCGGCCACCGCGCCATTCTGTACAAGATTGAATACCCTTGCTCTACAGACTGATGTTACAAACTGGGCTGGAATGTGAAGTCAACGGATCAAATTTATTATTTTAATTCAAATAACTGATTGTGACTTGCTTGAATCCAGAATGGACTCCTTGGGTTGGTGGGAAAGATCCAGATTCTGCTTCCCATCCATTACTTTGCCCCCCTCCATCTCTGATCTGTATTTAGGGGTTGATTCCTTTGAAAAATAAGCATTAAAACAAATCAACCACAAACACTGATATTGCTGATACAGGTGTTTACAAATGCTATGAACTTGGTTTCTATGAAGAATATTCATATACTAAATGAGGTTAAGGTCTACATATTTTTTTTCATTGCCTAGTAAGTTATAGTGGTTCAACAATGGATGGTGAGTATGACCTTAAAGAACTTCTCTTCATTGCTACTTGGTGAGGAAAGGGGTAAAACTATGAGGGGGAGAAAAAAAGGTAGATCAATTGGCTTTTTAATATTTCTGAGCAATTCGGTGATAAAAAATGGCCCTTAATTCTAGTCATGGCAAAGGAATGCAAGCCCTTGAATGATTTGATTTACAGGTACCTTTGAGTTTATTCTTCAGTCGTGGTTTTTTCCTGGTGTAATCACATTGGGGTTTGTGTCTGAACAAAGGTTTTTCACCAGGTGACACACAGCTGTCACTTTCAGAATAAAACATCCTAAGTTTCCTCTGGAAAACAAAAAACATACAAAAACAGTGTTATAATATGACAGTAAAATATTTTCTTTTTACACAGACCTGCAAAAGAATTTTAGCAACCTTTTGTGTAGATTTTGCAGCTGGAAAGGACTTAACAGAACAGGTAGACCTATTGGGGGAGAGAGGGGGTGGGGGGGTTACAATTAAAAATCAGAAAATAAACCAGTGAATAAAAGGTAACTAATCAGTGAGCAATTTTTTAAAATAAAAATTATACCAGCTGCATGCATAAATGTTTTGTTCAACCTCAGTGGAGTGAAAAATTATTCTTACCCATTAGATGAGACTGACTGACTGAAGACAATACCTTTCGCATTTGCAACCTGACCAACAGAAATCTCTCACTGAATGTTTTAACAAAGTGATACACATGCTATATTATGTTAATATTGTATAAAAGTCAGTTATAGCTATTTAAAATACAATAAATAGAATTACAGTAAATTAGATAATTTTCTGGACATATAAAGTGGTTCATCTGTTATCAACACAAGATCTCAGCCAAAAAATGTTTAAGCCATAAATAAATTCTAGCTTGATTAGGCTGATGGTTGCTGAGAAACTGTCTGACATCTCAAGATGTCTTGGCTGAGAAATCTTAACTCCAACCATTTGTATTAATATGCCCAATCTGTGCATGTGATATCAGGTGGTCATCCCACCTATGCCTTTTACGTTTTATACAAATTTACACAAAAAAGTCAGTAGTTACACATATTTGAGTAAATAAGCCTGGCTTGTTAGAATTAATTAACGCAACATAACATTTCAAAACATTTTGTTTTGAAATGTTATTGAAAATTATTGAGGGTCACAGTGCTGAATAGCATGACACAAGTTGAATGAAGATTGGCTGAAAGTCCAAGGACTAGTTTGCAGGAGTTCTTTCATATATTATGCAAAAAAAAAAAAAAAAAAATTGTTTTTGAGGCTTTTTTGTTGTTGGAAAAACCCAATAAATCCAGTGGAAAATCACTTTGTATGGATAATGGTTTGTGACATGTGGACCAAAATATGAAACATTTTTGAAGAGGTAAATTTTTTTGTAAAGATTTTTGTCTGATCAGACTAAAGACGGGTGAAATAAGAAAATAAGAGTCAGGTAAGCAAAGTGGTTGGCATGGGTACCACAGGGTCCTCATACAGTAACTTGAAAATAGTGTGACTTTTCATGGGTATTTTTGTTCCATTGCCCTCAAGACACTGGGCCAAACTTTAGAAAAGTACTGTAATAGTGAGCCATTCCTGGCACCCCTACTCATAGCAAAAATAGGCATCTTCAGCATCCCTAGTTAATGCACAGTGGTTTTAAAATTAAGTATGTTCTAAATTATATTGTTCAGTCTACCAATAACTTCACAAATAACCTGCTAATAACTTTAAATAACTTGGCTGGAATGCAGTTACATACCTCTGTGTCTGACTCGTTTATGAGAGAATATTCATCTTTAGATTGGAATGTTCTGCATCTGTGTACCAAAAACATGTATGAGGTGGTGTTGCAATTTTAATCAAAATATAAGAGCCAAATATAACGCCATCTCACTTTTGTGATGGCAGTTTCCCAGGACCACTCTGAAAAGCAAATGAACCCTGGGAAAAGGATAAAAAATTGAGAAAATGTAGGTTTTTTAAAAAAAAATAATATACAATTCATATCAGGGCTTACTTGAGTTGTTACTGTGGTCTCTGAGGTAGAAGGACTTAAAAAAAAAACAAACAAAAAAAACAACTCAGTTAAACATGAATTGTCTACATTTTCATCAGACATAATGCTGATTAGAAGGATAAGTGTCTTCATGCAGAAAGTTTACAGGATATAGGTTAAATACACCGGTATGTGCAAAGGTGGGGAAAAAAAATTACTTCATTTACAAAATATCATTCATGTGATTAGTATTTCTTGAGATTCATACCTGGCGAATGACACTTTTTCAGTTGGAGTAGCTGGAATTCCTGAAAAAGAAACATTTTACAGTTTCACATATTATGGAGTAAATGCCTTTAATTAAAGGAGGCCAAGTTTATATACATGTGTGTGTGCTGTAAATAATCAAAATCATTTTACATACCCGAGTCTTCCTGATTTAATGAAGCATGCTGCAAGTACATTGAGGAAATACGGAGGGTACAATTAGAAACATACAAATACAAATTTATACAATTACAATCCATACCTAGAAAATGAAAAAGTCATGAACCAAAATAAAGTTAATTCATTTATTTATCCATCCATTCCTCTTCGACTTTATCCTGTCTACAACATAATAGGGGTCTGAATTCTATCCCAATAGACATGGGGAATGAGGACAGGGTGCCAATCCTTCACAGGGTGCACACACACAAGATATTACATACATACAGTACATGCTAATTAGTCTAAATTAAATCCAGTTTCTGGATAATTGCATCTTGACATGTTAAACAACAGGCTGTGGTATTTTTTTTAATTCAAAATACTCATTTTTCAAGTGATGGAAAAATATTGGGACATGAGCGACAGATGTTTTGTTTTCCCCAGCTGTGTCCAAGCTCTGAATTTCCACTCTTGTTTAAGTTTTGTCAGTAAAAGAAAAGTGAACCATTGTGAAAGATTATTAACCTCTACCATAGTGATGGTATGGCCAAAGAGTGGAGAGAAAAAAAATTGTATCTGATTGTGTCAAAATATTCAGCTAATCATTCATCAAATGGCAAGCTTGCTCTTGTCTGGCTGCTTCTGAAGCAGGCATATTTATCTTTATTGATGATGTAACAAACAAGTGTAACAAAATTAATTGAGAGGCCTAAAGAAAACTCCTGCCAGTTAATTTAAAGACGGATGCACCCTTATTGGGTAGAAGTTCATGATACAGAAAGATGATTACTCAATACACACTGTGTTCTTAATAGAACATTTTCTGTTAGTCTTGGAGATCAGGGCTCGTATTCACAAAGCTTCTTAGAATTTTCTCAAAGTGCTCCTATTTTAGCTTAAAAAGTTCTAGCTGGGAGTCCTAGACTAAAAGTGATTTAGGAAACCTTTCAGAGCAACTCTGAGTAAGGAAAGTGAAAAAAAAAAACTTTTATCTTAATAAGGGGGTGTGGTTGACCCCGTTGCTAGGAATGATGCAGCAATTCAAGGACTGTGCAAAGGTTTTAAAATGTGCTCTTTGTGAAAACAGAATACATGATAATAGAACCAACAGTGAATTAAGATTTTTGTATATGAAGAAATTGTATAATCATGAGTACAGGCTACTTTATGTAAAGTTTCTAGGCTAAATGTCTTAAAGATAATTAAACAGCTAAATGCTGAAAATGCTTTTGAAGCAACCAATTTCCACACAGTAGTTACTATATTTAAGTTCTCTCATTTATTTACCATACTAATTTTATTACCTGTAATTCATTTTAGATTGGTGGGAGCAAAATGTCTCAGCTTTTACAATGTACATGATTGCAGGACAGTCTATTTAAGTTGCATTTTTGGATGGTATGTAGGCAACAATCCAAGAGAGATGGAAGGAAGTAAAACAACAAGCAAACCAAATTGGACAGACGAGCAGTGTTTAATTTTAGCTTTACGTTCAGTGTTTGGAGAATATTTCTTCCTTCTGCCATTTTGTCCTCTGCTAGAGAAACTCTTAAGCCTCTTAAAAGTCCTCCTCTCTACTCTTGTATGTTTTGTGAATCATTTTTATCTTTACTAAGATTTCATCCTATATTTAAGGAGAAATTGTAAGAAAATGCCCTAATTCTAAGATTTTTCTTAGAATTTTGTCACTAGGAACAACTTTTAGGCTTAAGAATCTTTGTGAATATGGGCCCTGGAGTCCTCATCAGCTCCTCTTACATATGGGGTCCCACAGGGTTCTATCCTTGGACCCCTTCTTTTCTTGTTGTATTTGTTGCCGGCTATATCTTGAGAAAACATGGCATCTCCTTTCATTGCTATGAAGATGACAGTCAAATTCATCTCCCATTAAAACAGAAGGAAGTCTACTCAATCAAGGCTCTGTTAACATGTCTAGATGACAAAGGCATGGTTAGCCCAATTTTTTTATTTTATTTATTTAAATGATAAAAAGACAGAGGTTTTGGTATTTGGTCCTGGTGCCAGGGGTAGAGATCCACCTCTGGATTTAGGAGCTTTGGAGTATGTTAAACCCACAGAGTCGAATGTAGGTGTTATTTTTTTATCATGGCCTTAAATCAGATCAGTGCTCTGGTTTGGTCCAGTTTCTTTCAATTAAGGCAATTGGCAAAACTTAAACCTGTTTTGTCCTTTAGGCTATTCAAAATAGCCATCCATACCTTCATCAGCATTGATTACTGTAATGTCCTGTATTTTGGGGTTTCTCAGGCAGCATTACATTGGCTACAGCTGATCCAAACTTCTGCTGCTCGACTATTAACATCTGTCAACTGGAACATATGTCTCCAGTTCTGGCTTCTCTTCATTGGCTCCTGGTACAGTGCCAAATTAATTTTAAACTTCTTTTGGTCACGTTTAAATGATTACATGGCCTTGCCCCACCCTACCTCTCGGATCTGCTTAAGCCATATGCTCAATCCCGGTCTCTCAGATCATCAGAAACTTTTGCTGACGGTACCCAAGACCAAGTGCAAGCTCTGGGGTGATCGTGTGTCCTCTGTGGCGGCACCCAAACTGTGGAAAGACCTGAGGGTGTTTCAGTCCCATCCCAAAGCTCACGTTTTCTCTGGCATTTAACCAACATGAGATGTTGATTTTACATGTTGTTTGATTACATGTGTGTGTGGTGTGATTTTAATTATGTTTCTTTTTAATATTATTTCATAATTTTGTAATAATTCTATTTACTTTTATTTATTTATTTTATTATTATATTATAATAAAAATAAAATTATATTTACTATACAAATAAAGATGAATTGAGTTGAGTACTTTAATATGAAACATTGTGACAATGTGGTGAGGACAACTTGATATCTGTATTTTATGCTAAAGTACAAAAGATTAACCTTGGCTATGTCATAAACAGATTAAGATTAGATAAGATTATTAATCAAACATCCCTAAAGTTTTTTTTATTTTTTATTATTATTTCACAACCCAACATACTTTTCTTTTGGTCTGTTAGCAAAGGCTGCTATTTGTTTGGGTTTCAAACATGTGGAACTAGGAACTACCAAGAATACATTTTGGGATCTGTTTTGAAGCATACAGTACATACTGAATGTCTCACAGCAACTCTCTCAGCTGCATCTTGCTAAATTAACACACAATTAAATGTAACCCATTTTATCCATATTTATAAAAAGCAAATAAACCTTTGTCGCCTTTAGCAGCTGTAATTTTTCTCCTCCAGCATAGACTTTGTTCACAGCAGTTTGAATGTCATGTCTGGAGTCAAAGGTAACCTGCACCATTTTTCCAGTGATCTCTCCATGACACACCGGAAGTGACATATAAATGCTCAAGATCTTCTGATCATCACATTCTAATAAAGGAGGAAAGAAAGTTTTACATGAAAACTGTGAATGCATAGAAAAAAGGATGTACAGTATAAAAGTCCACATGCACAAAGCCTTGTTTTCTGACTATAGATGGTGATTTTAACTCACCTTGCAAGTTGTATGAACTAACGGCTTCTTTAGGCAAATTAATAAGTTCCCATAAGGTTTCCTATAAATAGATGTAATTCAGCCATGAAGCAGCTTAACAGAAAATAGATAGTTTTTAAAAGTAATCTGAACATTTCTTTTCACATTAGTTTAAACTAACCTGTTCAAACACATTTAGGAGTTAAATTTTATTTACCTAAGCAATTTGTGATGGGCTTATAAATGTATACCAAAACTCACTTGTGGGTCATTTACATAGAAGCCAACGCAAGATGTCCCAATGTTGAAGTCTATCCAGAACTTTTGCAAAAGTTCATCCTCAGGTTTAAGCAACTAATTAAAGCAAAAACAACCATTAAAGAGAATGTTTCTTTCTCTAAATGATTTTATTCCACACAACATAACTGATCAATTATAACCCCTTTTTTTTTTTGGTTTAAAAGCTTACCTCAGTGGTGTCTAGAAATGCCCTTATGCATGGATATGAAAACACTCTGTGAAAGAGAAAATATGAAAGCCAAAATCAAAAATAGATCAGAACCAAAGATACTACCAGGGAATTACAGATTAACACACAAAGAACATACCTTCTGGAATCCCCAAAATAGCTATTGAGTTCATTCAGAAATATCCTACAATCCTTAATACAAAGACATTAATGGTGCAAACCAGTCACGATTATAAATTACATTGTATAATGTCTACAGGGAGGAAATTATTGTATTACTATACCGTTTCAAATTCTTTAACCCTTATTGTTGTAAAGGATGATGCAAAACTTCTGTAACAGAACCACTTGCCAACCAATTCCTCCCTTAGTTTCTTTGGTGTCATCCGACAGAGTGCTTCAGAAATGGCCACCTGCATTTCATAATCTAAGCAAAATAAATACATATGCATTATATATACTAATATATACACTGTAAACACATACACATGCATTTTAATATGTTAGAAGATATTCGAAAAAGTGAACCTCATTATATAGATTTATTACATAGATACATTGGTCATTTCTTCTAATTTTGATGATTATGGCTGACAATTTTTTTTTTAAACAGAAATTTTGGACTACTGAAAAGTATGAACATTTACAGCACTGTACTTGCATGAATTAAATTCCTTTCCATTAATGTGCTTGGATACAGCTCTCTGTGGACAGCCAGCTTGTCAAGTTGCAGTCTTACCCATGATTGTGTTGCCTACTGAACCAGACTGGAGTGCTTTTAAAGGCTCAGAAAACCTTTGCAGGCACTTTGAGTTAATTAGCTGATTAGAGTGTAGAATATTGAACTTTTTCCCAATATTGTAATATTGTAATTGTAATATTATAATATTCTGAGATGCTGAATTTTGGGTTTTCATTAGCTGTAAGACATAATCATCCTATTTAAAAAAACAAAAACTTGATATACAGTACAGACCAAAAGTTTGGACACACCTTCTTATTCAAAGAGTTTGAACTTGTATTATGGCAAGAAAAAAGCAGCTAAGTAAAGAAAAACAAGTGGCCATCATCAAGAAATGAAGGTCAGTCAGTCTGAAAAATTGGGAAAACTTGAAAGTGTCCCCAAGTGCAGTCACAAAAACCATCAAGTGCTACAAAGAAACTGGCTCACATGCGGACCGCCCCAGGAAAGGAAGACCAAGAGTCACCTCTGCTGCGGAGGATAAGTTCATCCAAGTCACCACCCTCAGAAATCGCAGGTTAACAGCAGCTCAGATCAGAGAGCAGGTCAATGCCACACAGTTCTAGCAGCAGACACGTCTCTAGAACAACTGTTAAGAGGAGACTGTGTTAATCAGGCCTTCATGGTAGAATATCTGCTAGGAAACCACTGCTAAGGACAGGCAACAAGCAGAAGAGACGCGTTTGGGCTAAAGACCACAATAAAGAAAACTCTTTGAATGAGAAGGTGTGTCCAAACTTTTGGACTGTACTGTACATGTGTAATGAATCTAGCTTCACTTTTTGAATTGAATTACTGAAATAAGGTCACCTTTCGATTATATTTAATTGAAGCATATTAAATTATATATACAGTATATTGTAAATAGATTAAAGAGAACAGAAGAGAAAAAGATGACCTACCACCAACATCAATTATGACTTTAGCAAACTCTTCTCTGTAAAGTACATAACATTTTTTTTTCAGATTTGGACAAGTATGTAGGAATTAAAATACTGTAGTGGGTAAATATAGCATTGAAAAAAGAAATTGACACTCGCTGCAGTGAGCTGCATTGCAAAATAATACCACTAGGAGGCAGCATCAGTCAACATCTCACTTACTGCAAACTACATTACATTTAATTTTATATTCAGTAATCCATCTTTATTGTATTTACATTGCTTAACACAAATCTCTTTTATATCACCAACGTTTTGCAAGTACTGTATATTAAACAACACACTTACAGCAGAGAACTGTGATCAGACTGACATATTTTTTTACGAGTTTCTTTTGAAGCACTGTCAAGCATTGAATTTATTGTCTTAATGGCCTGTTTGGAGAGAGGGTAACCAAAATTAAAATCACAATTTATGTAGCGTATGCTTTTATGAGCAATTAAGACCACTTTACATTATACTCTATGATTTGCAACATAGCAATAAACCTACCTCTAGACGAAGGCTGAAGTGTACATCTTGGTCAATCACAACAGCCCCAAACCTCAGTATAAGAATCTCCAAAATTTTAACGTTGCCTACCACATACAAAGTCATGAAGAAATTCCACACAGAAAAAAAAATATATTATTAATAATAAAAACGAAATATCTGTGTGGTCACCTTCGGTGTTGCTCTGGCAAAGCCGCTGAGAGAGAGAGAGAGAGAGAGAACGTATACAAAAGCCTGTCTAAATGGAAACAGGCAGACTATTTCTTTAACGAAATAGCTGAGGAAATGTGCATTTTGTATAGAGCAATTTTGAGTTTACGTCAAATCATGCATTTTAAGTGTATTTATTACATCGATTACATTACCATCGACACTTCACAGAACACTTCCATGAGCCGCATCGGAGCCTTGTTCGGTTTCTGCTGCACCTTTAGATGCTCACATACCATCTCAAACCAATTCAACATGTATTATTTTAAAAAAGGAAAAAAAACACAAAAACAATAGGTTAGTCTTAAAACAAAAACACGGGAAGGTCGGTTAAAATACGCTGTACATATAAATCAGCTATTAAAAATCTTCAACTCAAATTTATATAAAACAAATGTATTCGATTCTGCTTTAAACCACCACTCCAACCGCTGAAGGTCATTGTATGTGAGAGACTAGCATAAATATTATGAAACCGAGAAGGTAAATAAAAAGGGACACTTATCTTCACGAGTAAACCATGAGAAACAAGATGGTTGATGAAGTCTTCGTCTTTGCAGATTACTTGTTCAAGTGCGCGTAAAATCAGTGTAACATTTTTGAATTCATTTTTATGCAAATCCTGGCGAAGAAAATAAATCACAAATTCGACCAGATAAACCAAATGAATTACTTCCACCTTGCTCAAAAGTAAATTCAATACGATGGCACACATGTTAAGCTAACTCCGTCATATTCAGGGTTCGATAAAGGAATTAAACCGAAATGGATCTACAATGCATTTCCAAAGCACCAAATTATATGCATACAGTATATTTACAGAACACACTCCCATGTAGCAAGCATGCATAGATTTTACATGGTATCACCTGTAGGAAATTTCTTTTTGCGATATAGGTTAATTTATTCATCTTTAGGGCACGAGAAATCTTTTTCCTTATTATTATTTTTACACTTATTTTTTTACTCGCTCGTGCTTATTTATATCTTTTACACCTGGAATTACTTTCTAAATCACAAGATATAAACATACTCTACGTATAGTTTCATGCTGAAAGCAATTTTTTAAAACAAATAATAAAATGAAATCACCGTTATAAAAGTCAAAACGAAAAGAAAAACACTTGCGGTATTATTTTACAGATATTTATTAATGAACGTAGAATACAATTTCTTTTGTTCTAAATGGGCGAGGCATTCAGAAAGTGGCTATGAATTACCATTCAGTCAAAAGCACAAAAGTTTGCTTCTGTATCTCGGATGGGATTCTTCTATCCTTCTAATTTATCCGGCGCCAATGGGTTGAATGTTTTATACTAAATTGTTATGACAAAATAAGCCAACATTAAAAAGAATAGCTTCAATATCGATGTTATTTAACAAACATTTGAAAGGGAACTGACGGGGCAAAACACCAACATTACTGTGTCATTCAAGTGACTACAATTCATTTTAATATTATGCAATTTTGCTTCATTTTATTTTAACCACCTTGTATTCGAACCCAATACAGAGAAACGAACCTGACTAAACGCTTGTTCTTGTTAGGCCTGGCCTAAACAAACAAACAAAAAAAAAAATAGTTTGTGCATATCTCTAAAGGCTTAAAGGTTCAACCCGAAAGCGATTCTGCAAACTGTAGTATTTTGCCTGTGTATTGTTATTTTTTAAAATATAATTATGAAGTAATTTTTGTTATAAACTATAAACAGAAAAAAAGACAAATGTGTACTGAAATTTGATACCCTGCATGCAACGTCATCCAGTAGCTCGATCAGAGTCATTGATGATTTCTCCCCAGTAATGAATAGAAAAACTGAAGTAGCATTATTTGTAGCAAATGCAGCCTCCAGTCGGCTTGCTATCTGTATAAACAGAAAGGGGGAATGCATTAATGCATTTAAGTGAACCCACATGATTATGTTACAGGGTGCCAAAGCCTTTGGAGCTCACATAGATGTCGACTTGCACAATTTGCACAAATTGTTTCTTAAAAAAAAAGAAAGTAAAGAAAAGAAAAATCGTCACTAAAAGTACCCGTGCCATGTAGGTAGACTTTGCTTGTGAAATAAGTAATCCAATTTGTTGTCAAAATACACTTACACTCATAATTTCCAAACTGACGGCCTCGCAACAGAGAAACAGGCACAGGTGCGCTCTATTAGAGAATAATGGCGCCAAGTGCACGTGGTTAAAATGTTCTGAGACTCTTGAATGTGATGTGATTTTCCCCCCCAGTGGCAGTTTCCTGTATAATTTTTGGGGCATTAGCAGGGGTCGAAGTTTATAGTCGTGAACTACTAAAAAAAAAAAAAAAAAAAGAAGTAAACACACCATATGCATATACGCTCCCTTCTGTGGCCACTTTGCGCAAAACTGCTTTTGTAAAAAAGTCAATTAAAAACGGGAGTGTATTTTAAATAAATAAATGAATAATAATAATAATAATAATAATAATAATGACCAAATTAGATGAAACTGGATTTTTTTTTAAACAGCCGGCTAAAACTGAAACTGCTCATCTGTTTACTGTATGTGCTCTGTTTTGTTTGACCGGTCCTTGTTGTTTTGTCAGCAGTCCACAATGGCGTTTCGTTTACATAAAACAACTAATGACCTCCACTATATCACATCTCGCCTGGGAACGTTTTTTACTCTCGACTGCATATGTAGCTTGCTGGCAAAAAATTGCTGACACTTAATGTAGGCTCAAGGGTTATGAAGTGTAGCGTGTTTTCCCCCCTAACCTGTTATAGCCTCCTGTAGCTTCCTAAAACTGAAAGCGCCAGGATTTATTCTAGAATGTTCTCAATAATTAGTTCATGCAATCACTTTCTATATCGTTATTATTATTATTATTAGTATTCAAAATCTAATTGCCCATGCAAATTTTGACCGGGTTATGTCCCTCTTTGCTTGTGGTTGATCCATGCAGTGATTGTATGGTCTTGAAAGCTAAGCTATAAAGCACGTAATTAGTGTCATTGGTAGAGGTAAGTGGGTCAGCGGTAAGGGTAAGGTAAAACGAAAGTAGTATACGCCGAGGTTGTCTTCAACAAAGCTGAGCTGGAGCCGTGTTTCGGCCCTGCCTCCCTATTTTACATAGGCTACACACAACAGCAGTCATACCTGAGATCATTATCCACCTCCTGTCTTCTGGAGCGCACCTGTGAGGGAGCGGCAACACCCGGATTTACGCGATGCACTAAGAATATAGCAGATGGCTTAACTAATTCACGAAGTACTTAGAAATTTAATATCTCGTTTATGTAACGTTTTATAAGGGTTTTGCTAAATTAAAGTGCGTTGATGCTCGCTGTGGTTCAGAGTTGATGAATCTCTGGCTTAATTCACAGAGACAGGCACGAGGTCGTCGACAATTTTTTGTGACAGCGCACCATGTCAAAATCGTCTGATCAGTTTGACAACTCAGATTGCGTGTGCTCTTACGGAATGAAGCTAACTTGGGACATCAACGACCCCAAACTTCCACAGGTAAAAATGTTTTCCATAGACTGGCTCCGTGAACTCAAAAGATCGATCATCATAATTTTGCTCAGAGATTATTAGACGAATGGTAATCAAATTATAGACGAGTAGGTTATCTGTTTAATCGAATCAGGTATTTCCCGTCTATTCTTAATGAAAAACTACACAGTGTATTTTAATGAAGTTTTAAGGCAGACTACCTTTGTTGAACTGTCTGATTTGTTTGTTTGGCTGGTTAGTGCTTTAGTTTCTAGATATGACCTGTCACGAATTGTGGGCATTTACATCTCGGTTGACGAGACTAATGAAAATATTAATTATTAATTTTGTAACAGGATACGAAGCAGTACGATGCGTTTCAGGAGTGGACAGATGGTTATGTTCGGTACATATACAGTGCCGAAGACAAAAACGCGCAACGCCACTTGAGCGGCTGGGCCATGCGCAACACCAACAACCACAACTGTCAAATCCTGAAGAAATCGTGCTTGGGCGTCGTGGTTTGCTCCAGAAACTGCACACTAGGAGACGGCACGAAACTACAACTGCGGCCTGCCATTTGTGACAAAGCCCGCCAGAAGCAGCAAAGTAAGTTTAATAACCTTGAACAAACTCGTCATCTATTTTTTCTGTGACCAGGGCATCGGGAGTATAAGATCTCCGGCACTTTTACAAGTTCACATTCGCGTGATTCATAATGATTTTCCATTTATTTTTTATGTATATTTATTCTGAGTCAATACCCACTGACCTCAATCTGGATTACGCATCAAAAAGGCTGAGACTGATTACTTAGCCTATTGCCTCCTAAACAAATCTCAGTCATTGGTAGTAACCTATAGTCGAAGATATTCTTTCAATTTAAGAGGCTCTTGGTCAGCTGTAAATGCCTTTGGGAAGCCAAAGTAACGCATGGATTCTTCTTAAAGTATGTTGCTATTGGTATCGGTTATCGGTCACAGGAGTGGGCATGACCTATTCCTGCTTTTTACACTCTAACGTAGATTTGTGTATGGGCAACGCGAATGGGTATTTCCTCTTATTTAATGTACTTAAACTCTTGTATAAATTCCCTTCAATTTAAATGTTCCCCGATAGATTATGGAATATAAACCTGCCTCTTAAATGCACTGGATGAAGTACGAATTAATGTATTCTATAATGTATTTTCACCAAAGGCCACACCATTCCCAGTGAGAACTTTAAATGGTCCCAACACAGGGGTCTCGGGGTAACGGACATTTGGAGCGCACCTGGACGTCAGCAGACGCCGGTGTTTTTGTTACACGATCACTGACCATTGTGTCAACAAAAACAAGTAGGCTAACTATCGGGAAGATATAGAATGCAAAAGCGTTCCTATGCTGCCACGAGTTTCAGTTAGGAGCTACAGTTCACTGTGTTTATTATTGTGGTAAATTCAAACTGAGAGCTTCCAGACAGATATCCTAGCAATTCTCTCTGAGTTAGCCTATGTCTGAAAATTAGGATAAAAAACAACAATAAATAAGAAACAAAAATTCAAGCTGCTTTATTGGTTTGAGATAAGATTCGGCTTTTGTCAAGTCCATTTTTATTCAAGTTAATTGTGATTAAAGATCGTGCTATATGATAATATGACCTAGCCTGCATATTTTATTTTTTTAGGTTGATATCATATCCAAATGTCGTTTTAGTATATATTGTTTTTTTTATTTATACTTTTTTTGTTTAGCCAACTTATTATTAATTTATTAATTTACATTTTGTTGAACCAGAGGGAAGTTAAATACCATTGCCCGTCTTAAAGGCACCTTTTTATTGTCTGTAGAAAAGCTTTGTCCAAACTGCAGCTCGGCACTGGAGCTGGTCCCGTGTCGCGGCCACAGCGGTTATCCAGTCACCAATTTCTGGAGAGTGGACGGGAAGGCCATATTTTTTCAGGTATGTGTTTCCGGTTGTAACAATACTGAACCTGTATCACGTAGCTTCCTTTTTCCTCCATATATAAATTTGAGGGCAAAATATGGTATGTTACCTCGGCAGCTTATAGTCTAGTTTAACTGCATAAACAGCACAGCAAACCAGCTAAATCACATTAGTGAATCTGTGCATTTTAAAATAACTTTAATCTCGGGGCTTTGTAAAGTCAATTTGTTCAGCGTTTGTGTTGAAGTCTCACTTGGTTATTTGCATTTGTGGTAAACAGTTATGAACACACGGCGATCGGATTTATACGGCCTCTCTGCTCATAATGTCTTGCTCGTTAACTTGTTCTATAATTATAAACTGTGTTCGTAAGTATGAATCGAATGGTTATGGACATTTTTATAGGCTAAAGGCGTTCATGATCATCCACGACCCGAGAGCAAGTCGGAAACGGAGGCGAGGAGAAGCGCAGTAAAAAGAAGGATGGCTTCCCCTCACTTCTCACAGAAAAGGAGACTTGTAGAACCAGAGGTAATAAGACGCGCGCGACACTACTACTATTATTATTATTATTATTATTATTATTATTATTGAAATTAGTAATAATTATAGTAATAATAAAAACATGGGTCTAATAACGCATATTTAAAATAAATCGCAGATGTCACTTTAAACAGATGTGTTATATATTACAAATCTCATTACAAAGCTCCACATTTAGATCTAAAACATGAATTAGTCACAAGTCATACAAGCTGAAACTCAAAGGTTTTACCTGTTTCTGCAATGTCATTCCATAATGCCAGCCACCATCAACAAGCTTCCTTACAAATATTTATAGTAAACACACACTTTGGGTTCTGGCTGTGAAATGGCATATTGGTTTACTTATGTGAGGAGAAAAATTACAAATAAAGTCACCACCATATTAATATCTTTTAAGACAAATGTTTGTAGCCATGATTACCTATGTCTGAAGCATAAAGCATGTAAGCAAAAACACATGTAACTTATGGTTTTGCAATATTTTAGCTTGTTTGAAGTTTTTACGACACTTTAGAATGTTTTAACATATTTAAGCAAGTACATATTTCCTAAATTTAATAAATAATTAATTATTGTAATTATAAAAATTACCCCATGGATATCTTCAAAATGTACAAGTGATTTCTTTTAGTACAAGAAACCAATCACACTGACATTCTATTTAAAATATAAATTTCCCAAATACCCTCATTTGGGAAACATTCATGTCGTCATTAGGGATCTAATCCTAAAGCTTTCATCATAGAAGATGTTAAAAAGGCACTGAATTGTACCATTATAAATTCTGTCATTCAACCACTGTTTACTAGCTTATGTAGACAATTAAATATAACATGTATGCATGCTAAATGCTGGTATTTATTTTTTAAGCATTTAATGTTTTAATTAATTCAGTAGCCTATTATTTAAATAGGTATTCAATATGAATTACTGTATTAATTCATTAATACATTCCTGTATTAATGTGTATTTGTATTAGACTTATAAAGAGACAGGGACCTACTAATCACAATCCTTTTTCTGCTAGCCTGGCCGATACCACGATATGCCCTTTCCCAACATTCACCAACTCACGATGGAGACCCCAGATCGCTTTAGCATCATTGCTGAATCCAATTTTCCGATCCAGCCACAGCACTATACATCCTTTCAGAACACAGAGCCTTACAAATTCCCCTATGACACACATGGTCCAACAGCCATGACTGATGCTGCAAGCCCTCTTCAGAAGCCTTCCAACCACCGCCTGTACATGGCAAGACCCCCATGCGGATATGACTTTGCAGTGCCAGGCTACCTCAGTTCCGCACCCTACCCAACATCACTGTATAAAGACCCTGCCAGCCCTCACAATGAGTCCGAACTCAATAAAAGTTGTTCTGGCCTGAGTGGGATGCCTCACACAACCAGCTCCCTCCCAAACCATGAGCGTTCTTATTCAGATTCCAGCACCAAGCACCACAGCTGGAAGCAAATCCTGGGCAAAGGGCCATATGGGGAGAGGGGAGAATACCCACAGCTTCCTACCAATACCAATCACTATTACAACACTGAATATCCATGCAGATACACAGGACCCACTCCAACTACTCCGACAGCTCTCCAGACCATTATTACCACCACTACTAAAGTGTCTTACCAGCCCTGTCCTAAACCATCTGTGGTAAAATATGGTGACAGTCTCTATGATATGAAGGGTCTGTCAAACTGTAACTCTCTCTTGGAGGAGGCCTCACCAAACTCCTACTCAGACCTGAAAAACCCAGAGGATTCAAGCGTCATAAAAACAGCCCTGTCCTACCAGGATGTGGTCCCCACAAAAATTGAGAGAACTGAAAACTTTGAAGGATACCGCTACAGCAGCTACACATCCAACAGCTGCCCTGAGAGACTAGCACATCCATACAGGTATGACAGTGGAGAGTACTGATCTATTACTTCAGCACAAATTATCAGGAGACAAGATGGAATAAAGAAGAAAAAAAGACTATGTTGCTGATAATGCGAGAAAGCCAAAGAAGACATGGGTAAACTTGTTATCATACTTTCCTTCGATGTATATATGCATACCGTAGCTATTTATAAATAGTATTCCAACTTTTAAATATTTGTGTAGATACCTGATCCACATTTGATCAAATGTGCAACACAAAACATTTCATTATACTGCAGATTTATCCATATGTTAAATGATGAATAAAAATGCATTTGTATGTTTGTAAATTATGAGTAGAGTCCTACAAGAAACCTGTTATGGTTTTGGTGTTGTAAAAAAAAGAAAAGAAAAGAAAAAACCTAATTTGAACTCAAATTAAATGTGACATGCCATGATCTATAATTAAAGCCTTAAAAATAATTAGTAGTGGTTGTCTCAATAAAAATATCCATAATACTGGCTGATGTTTAATTGATAACTTCCATATCCCTGCATGCCACATTTGTAAATTGCACAAATAATGAAATAATAATCGTAACACCTTGAGGGTTTTTAGCTGCGAAACAAGAAAATGCTTCTTCCAGGGCTCTTTGTGTTTATTCAGCATAATCTCAGTGGGAAGTGGAGAACACATCATCTACTAACATATAATAAGGGGCTTTGTGACCAAGCTCTTTTAAGGCTTTAAAGAAAAAAGTGACACATTTTATTGGCATGAACAATCAAGTTCCTCTGTCAAAAGGGATCAGGAATAATCACAGACAATTAATCATCTGGTTTGTCAGTGCATAGCTTTTAATCTTTATTTTAAAAAGAGCCTTGAGGCACAAAACTCTTATGCTTTTTGGTGTGTTTGCAAATAGGAAATAGTGTACGAAAGAATGATAGAAAGGTCAAGAAAGGATGAAAAGATAAATGTGTTTGTGGATGGTGAGAGAGAGAGAGAGAGAGGGAGTGAAGGAAAGAGTGAGAATGAAAGAAATGCCGGTAATACTTGTTGCTGACAAAATCTCTTCACACAACCTTTACACCAAGGACTGAAGACAAGGCGTCGCGGCATCATGGAGCCATACACACACAAACTGTTTTCTATCTGTTACCAAGACAAACAACTCTTTACAGTATGCATTCTTTTCGTGTGCCTCCTATGTCAAGAAATTATGTTTGTGATTCAGCACAGTCCCCACGGGAAAAGTAAAATGCCAGGTCCATTTTTCTTTTGTTAAATCCTAACTTCATTTACAGTATGCTTAAAATTTCCATTTCAATCTTTCATTTTTACATGTATCTGGCTTAACCAATTTAGTTTATTATTTGTCCAAAGTGATCACAAATACTGTGTGACAATGACAGATGTTTCTTGTTGCACAGGTATTCCCTGTTAGTTTGGTAGTTTAAAATAGCTTTAATAGAATAGCTTTAAATTTTAGTCCTGGCACTGGGTTTCAACTGTGAAGACTGTTGTTAATTGTTTGTTGTTAATATGGTAAACCAACATGAAGAGCAACAAGCTGTCTAAGAAAGAAAAGAAGAAAGAGGGAAATTGAAAAAGGAGGGAAAATTTAAAAGTCACAATATTTTATAACCAAAAGTGGTGGAAAGGAATAAGTTTGGATAAAGAAAGGATCTGCTCCTGATCCAAAACATACAAGCTCACTGGGTGATGTGCATGTAGTGTCATACTTACATAGCCATACTAATTTTTATTGATAATTTATCCAATTATGATAATAGCAGAATGAAAATCTAAGGAGACATTCTTTAGGAGACATGTTAATTTACAAATAAACATATCACATTACATTAAGAGGAACTTTATAATTCACCATCACAACAGTCCAAAACTCACTGCCAAAATAGCACTTCCATTTCCAGATGGGAGCAATTTACAAGATGCATGACCTTTACTATGAATAATCACTGGTAATCTTCATCATGAAAGGTTTACTTATAATTTAAAAATAAACAAAATCCACCAGATAATACTGCCACTGCCTTAATGAACAGGTTTGCAATAGTAATAGGCAAATTTGGTTTCTTATATATATATATAAAACTATGATTTTTCCTTGCCACTATATTCCAGACACTGTTCTGTGTTTGTAGGGTAGTGGGGGCACTGGATCATATTCAGGAAGAACAGGGTAACTCATTGTCAACCCACTGCAAGGCACTCATACACTAACTTGCATTATTACAAATTGGAAACACTAATTAGCATATAATGCATGCTTTTGGACTGTATGGGGAATCTGAAGTATCCAAAGAAAACCCACAAAGCATAGGAAGAAACACTATGTACACAGATTTTAGTGAGATTTTAATCGTAGGCTCTAGAGCTGTAGGACAACAGTGCTAACCGCTGAGCCACGATTCGCCCATTACAGGCAGTGTCTTTTGCCAAATATAAATTGAATAATATTTTTGTTGCAATATTAATGTATGTAAGCCAAAATACATTATGCCTTTTTTTCTTTTAACTTTGGTGATTATGTCTTACAGCCCATGAAAATCCATTATTTGACAATATTAAAATCAATCAAAAAAAAGATCTACAATAAAGAAATGTCAATCTTTATATTTAGAAAATATGTTCCTTTAATGCATTCAATACTTGGTTGGGGCGTGGACATAAACTTCCTTTAGCAAGAATTCCTGTCAATGCAACATGGCATGGAGGCAATCACCCTATGGCATTGCTGAGCCATTATTAAAGACCAGGTTGCTTTGATGGGTTGCTTTCTCATCTTCCTCTTGACAAAGTTGCCACGGATAAAGG